>CAOJCR016152563.1:0-11779 GCA_948330485.1 Euphorbia neoarborescens
GAATACTGGGAAATCGGGAGGACTGACAATCCTGCGGAACTTAAACATACTTAGTTTCTGATTCATAGAACTAGGTGGAACCTCTGGATAATCTTACCCTAAGAAATTCATAGAGTAGGGGTCACTATTGATGGCATGCGATTATACTAATCTGGATTCTCTAATTGCTTTAATTTATTGATTATTGGTAGATTGATAAGTCCATCCATATTAATATTCATAAGTTGGCAAAAACATCAGTTAATTTTCCCACAATCGCGTTTGCAAAGGGTTTGTTTGATAATTGATCACATTAGGAGTAGTTTAACTTAGTTTATATTCCAGTTTAATTTTTACCACCTATAACATGCTAAAACCCTAGATTAGACTGTGTACAGGTATTTTCCTTGTGGGATTAATACCTGTAACTTATAGTATAAGATTTATTACTTGATAATGATAGGGTACACTGCCCTAGAGTTAAGTGATCAACATCATTAATTAATATCTTAAATCTATATCACTGCTGACGCTACATCAACTTTTTGGCATCGTTACCGCGGAACTTATTCTCTGTGCCATTTAAACCTATGGTGTACGGCTGACTTAGGCATTGTATTTGTGAATATTTTTATTTCTTTTATTTTATCTTTTTCATTTTTCTTTTATTTTATTTTATTTTATTTTTATGTTTTCGAATTCTCCTTATGTATTTATATTCGAAAAGTGCATTTTGCTAGTGCATATTTACACATTCCAATAATCTAGAATTGGTACTGTTTGATCCCGAAATTGAATATACTAGTCACCGGTTGAGAAGATAATTTCTTAATAGGATGAATGAAGCACATATTGCAGCAATAGAGGCAGAATAGATAGTCAGAGAAAGAGCTGAATTTGAGCAACTCTGTAGAGAGCTTGCTCAATGGTCCAAAGGGAAGGCAGAGCCGGAGGTTATCAAACCATGGAAGATTACATGGCCCTTCACAGGCCAATAAAGCATAGTGGTGTGGTCCTACCTCCTATCCCAGCAAATACCTTCGATATCAAGGCTAGTATGGTGCATTTACTCAATGCAAATAGATAGTTCAGCGAAGGGATTAGTGAAAACCCTAACGATTATTTGGATTGATTTCTGATGGTTACAAATATAGCTAGGTATACAGGAGTACTGCAGGACATTATTCGGCTTAAGCTATTCCTATTCTCCCTGAATGGAAGTGCAATGGAGTGGTACAGATCCTTAGAGCCTGGTTCGGAAACATCATGGAGTCAGTTGGAGGAGCAGTTCTTAGCACAGTACTTCCCATCGATAAAAATAGTTCAGCTAAGGAACAAGATCTTGGGTTTTACACAGTTCAGACTGGAGAGTCTGAATAAAGTTTGGCAATATTTTAAATAGCTTTTAAGAAGCTGCTCGCATCATGATTTAAATACATATTCTCAAATGAGCAATTTTTATCATGGTTTGACACCATCTAATCATGCTATAGTTGATTCATCTAGAGGTGGCAACATATTCAAGAAGTTACCGAGGAAGTGCAAGAGCTAATTCATGAGTTGGCTAGATAGGATATGATGTGGCAAGCTGATTTGCCAACACGGGGAGAATTCAATATAGCAGATCCGATGTAGCATGCGACAATGGAGGATCTGAATAAGAAGATAGATGCATTGATGGAAAAAATAAACACGGGTACCTTATAACCTCATCCTATTATATATGTCACTTGTAGTGGGTCTCATCCGAGTCAGGAATGCCAATGGGTGAATTCTAGGGCCCAACCATCGGAAAATGTAATTTATGTGGGCAATAATCAAAGGTACAATAATTTATGCCCTCAAACTTACAATAATTATGATAATAATTTTGGAAGGATGTTTCAGCATCCGAATATGTCAAATAATAACAACAATAATATGTTGAGACCCCCCTGATTTTGATTTTGAGCATAGAGATCAAGGGTCAGGTAAGGCCCTAAATAATTTTAACCCTCAACTTTAGCAACAAGATCCACCACCAAACTAGGATGATGAGGTGATTTCTCTCCTTCAGGATATTTCATCACTTCTTGTTGATACGGAAGCCTATTATAAAGACTTAGGGATACAAATGGCTCAAATTAATAGGAACCGACAGGGGCGTCCTTCTGGTAACTTGCCCAGTAATTCTGAACCCCATCCAAAAGGGCAACCATGAGAGACAGTGCACTCAATCTCTATTGTAAGTGTTGGAAAGGTGAAAGTAACAGAAACTAAGACTACTAGTCAACCTTCATCTCAGTAGGTAAGTAATGAGTCGGGCGGGGTAAGTAACCCCTACTCAAAATCTAAAACTTCTTTTACTAATAATGAAATAGAGAAACCTTCTGTTCCAATTAGGGTTTATATTCCTAAATTTCCTTTCCCTTCATGGGTTAGCAAAACCCAACTGGATCAGAAGAATTCTAAGCACCTTGGAATTTTTAAGAAATTCAAACTTAATCTACCATTGATAGAGGCTCTCCGTGAGAATCCTAAGTGGGCTAACTATTTCAAGGAGTTATTTGCGGGCAAAAAGAAGTAACAAAGATATAAAGTGGTGGCGCTAACAGCTAAATGTTCAGTACAGATGAGAAATATGCTTTTCTCCAAAGATGAAGGATCAAGGAAGTTTAAGTATTCCGTGCCAGATTGGAAACTTAAAGATTGATAATGCTCTGTGTGATTTAGATGCGAGCATAAATCTCATACCGTTATAAATATTTTAGAAGCTTGGTCTAGCAGCCCCGAAACCTACCACTTTGGCACAACAGCTAGCTGATGGATCGATCACAAAGCCATAAGGGATTTTGGAAGACATGCTAGTCAAGGTAGATAAGTTTATTTTCCTTGCCGACTTTATCATTGTAGATATAGAAGAGGATGCTGCAATGTCGTTGCTACTTGGGAGACCGTTTCTCACAACCGAAAAGGCTTTGATAGATGTGCATGGAGGTAAGGTTGTTTTCCAATTGCAAGATGAGGAGGTAATCTTTAATGTTCACAATGGCATGAATTCTTTTAATTCAAAAAATTATGAGTATTTTTCCTTTATTAGTCCTATTGCTGATGTTGTTTAAAAGAAATAATGTAGTAATTTGAAAAGTAATTTAGGATATGGTCATAAGAAGAAAGGTGATAATATGGTTGGAGTGCACAAGGATGATGAAATGGGTAGGATCAACAAGCTGGAGGATATGGTTGAATTGGGGCTGGTATTGTCCTTAGTAATGCGTTCAATACTGCAAGAGGATGCTTTACCCAATGCCCAAGGTAACAAAGAAGAGAGGAAGCGAAGACAGAAAAGAAGGAAAAGGAGAAAGGCCAGGTGCTTTCTATTTGACTTCTGGTAAAGCGAGAAGATCCGAGAAAGTCGAGCTATTCTTGCTATAAATGTAGCATTTGTGAGTTGTGAATTTCGTATTTTTGTGGTTGAGTGTTTGTTTTGGGTGAAGTTTGAAGGATTCGAACGCATGGATTTAGGAACAACTTTGATACAGAAACCGAGGTAAGAGACATAAAAAAAAGAGAAGAAGAAAAAGAAAAAGAAAAAAATGTGTTATTGTTTATCATTATTGTTTGTCTGTTCAAATAAATTAGCAACTTATTTGTTGTTGTTTGGGTGGGTTCCAAATAATTAAAATTTGAGCTTTTCGGGTTTTCCAAGTACCAAATTAACTTCAAATTCTTTATCCCAAATTCTTATAGAGCTTCCATTCTTATGTTTTCTCTTGTGATATTTTCTAATTCGAAAATTCTCCATTTCTTCTTTCTGAATCTTAGGAATGTTTGTAAATAAGTGTAGGGTGGTTAGCTTTCTCCTCTTTTCATTCCCTTGTTACTGTGTTTAGTCACTAATGGTGGGAATGTTTGGTTTACTCGTGTTATTATTTACATACACTCGTGATTAACCTAATTCTGCTTTTAACTTGAATTGAGGGGTTTTAAGACTAAATTAACTTCTGACACACCTAACCCTAAGCCTTAAATGTTACAAACCCGAGAGGTTCTATGATTTTTCCCCTTTTACCAATGACTGCACCAAGATTGCATTTAGATCGTTATGTGATGCGTGCTTTGTATTAATTAAGAGTATTTTTCTTTTCAATATTGACTTATGTGCGTAGTGAGCAAAACCATATGAGGCAAATTGATTGGTTACATAAGCTCTCGCCATTCCCTTTCGTTTGACTAGTATTGGGCATGTGGAACAACAGTACTTATGTTTGTTGTCTGTAGATGATTATTGTTATTGTCGAGATTTCTTTTGCATGTTTGGAAATGGTGGATTAGCACAGTTAAATCGTAGATGGGTTTGCAGGCAAAAACTGGTATCTCTATTCTGTGTTTTTGGTTATTTGCTTGAGGACAAACAAATTTCTAAGTGTGGGGTAGTTGATAAGGTCCGTTTTGACCTTATATTATAGGCAATATGGAACCCTATTTATGAATAATTTGGCTGGATTTTCGGCATTCTGTTGTTGCATTGCATGCATTTTTCTCTTTTTATATGTGTTTTGAGTTTGTATATAGTTTTATTTATTTTCTACCATTTTGGTTTGTTTTTGGGTTCGAGGCTGTTGAGACCGAAGGCTAGTGTAATTTGACCCATTTTGTGAGCGTGACAAGTGCAGGGGTGGAAACCCAATTTGATCTTGTAAAGAAAATAGGGACAGAGTCCGATTATGAATAAGAAGAACGTAGGATCTTTCGACCAGATTTTGAGGCAGATGGAAGCAGATTTCGGAGTGAGCTTGAAAATAAAAGTTAAAGACCATGCTATGAGCTTTCTAATGGGTGCAAGATCGCATTAATCGGATAGCGAACAAGGAAGTAATGGCAAATCAAAGTTGGGGTACTGAAGCTGTCCAATGAGGACAAGAAACTTATGCTCGCCGAGTACACTCATGGTACTCACCGAGTACCCTCATGGTACTCGCCGAATACCATATAATAGGCAGCCTTTAAAAGGAAAAATTTATATGTAATCAGCAAGTACATATGCGGGCTTTCCGAGTACTAGTATGTGGGAAGAAGGCCAATTTCGTCTGTTACATCTTATTTTTGCAATTTTAATCCGATTCGAGTGGGCACCGTTTGTTTTGGGGATATCCGGGTTATGATAGGAACGTATATATAGGTGGAGAAAACATAATATAGGGGATCTTTTATCATTCAAACTAGTGAGAAACCCTAGCTAGGTTTTCAAGCTTTCTTTGTAATTCAGATTTTGGATTCACGTTAATTGAAAGAGTTTGCTTTGAACTTTCAACATTTGAGGTCAAATGATTTGCAGTACCAAGTGAGTTTACTGATAGATATTCACCTTCACATGTAAATTCTCCCACCAAATCGTCGACTGGGTTTAGAGTTTGACCTAAGAATTCTCTTTTCTCTTTTTTTGATTTGGGACTATCAATTTGCTAGAGTTAATATTGCTGAATGTATTCATATCTCTCTTTCCATACTTATTCAGTTGATCTGATAATTTGACAATTAGGGTTTGTGATTGCAATTTGATTAACTGTTATGCATGTGTTTTCAGTAGCCTCGAAAACTTTAATATCACTTTGATTCATATCTATTACATGATCCAGATTGACAACTAGAAAACCGAAAGGACAGACAATCCTATAGAACTTAAACGTACTTAGTTTCTGATTCATAGAACTAGGCGGACCCTCTGGATAATCTTACCCTATGAACTTCATTGAGTAGGAGTCACTATTGATTGCATGCATTAATACTAATATGGATTCTCTCATTGCTTTAATTTATTGATTATTGGTAGATTGATAAGTCCATCCATTTTAATATTCCTAAGTAGGAAAAGCATCGGTTAATTTTCCCACAATCGCATTTGCAAGGGGTTTGTTTGATAATTGATCACATTAGGAGTAGTTTAACTTAATTAAAATTGAAGCTTTATTGTTATCGCCTATAACATGCTAAAACCCTAGATTAGACCGTGTAAAGTTATTTTCCCTGTGGGATCGATACTTGGAACTTATAGTACCAGATTTATTACTTTACAATGATAGGGTACACTGCCCTAAACTTGACTGATCAGCACCATTAATCAATATCTTAAATCTATATCACTGCTGACGCTACATCAAGTCCTCGAGAAAGAGAGATAGATATTTCATTCTTAAGAGTCAAAATTGAAGTTTCTTAGACAAGAGCAATATCAACAAAGCATTCCCTTGCAAACCTATAACTATCATCAAATCTCAAAATAAGAGCCATCTCCTCTTTTTTAGACTCATTGCGTGCTTCATCAACAAGAATATAAAATTTTGAATCTCTAATATCAAAACAAATTCTTTCCCTTACTTTAGTTACAATAACATGTAAAGTCTCCTTTTGAATCAAATTGGATGTATTTTTGTCCCTAGCTAAAGCATTCTCTAAAAAATACTGGCAATTTTGTCATTGTAAGATGCTATTTTTTCTATAAACTATCAAAAAGTACCTCTATTATTTTAATAAAATAGTTTCATCATATCCTCAACGAATAGAAGTCTTCACTCACAACCTATTATTTTGAACCTATTGAGAAGACTGCAAATGTATAAATTTATCAATATGTCTTGATTGCTCTATTAAATCATCACAATCTTTGATTACATTGCTATATGCAGAATAAGGGCTATCTCTAATATGAGCTAAGAAAGAACATTTTTTTAATTACTAATCCTTTTCCTTGCTCTAAACTCAGTAGTTATAAATGCTTCACTTGCATTTCCATTGGATTTTGAAATGAAAAGATAGCAAGGAAGACAATCGACAACATCTTTAGAGGAAGAATACTCGAGCTAAGAAGAAAATTGAATAAACCAAGAAGCTTGAAAATGCCAATGAAGTTTTTAACCAGAATCTGGATAATTAGAAAGGCAGATTTGATATGGTTTAGCATTTAAGGAAGCTCGATGAATTTCATCATGTTGGTTGATTGAATAACCTAAAATTTGCAAGTTCTTTCCATAATGACATTCTAAAGAAGTTATACCAAATCCCTTTTTGTGAAAAGTTTGAGTTTCAATAACCTCTTCATGAATTTGAGATTCAAGATGTCTATCATTGTTTCAACACCTAACACGATGCTAGGATCACAAGTTCCAAGCATAGGGTGGAACTAGGCTCTAAAAAAATAAAGGTATATTCAGGATAATAACGTACCTAGTGGCACTCTTACCTAGAACACTATTGAGTTCAGTCCTTAAAGTGGAAAGCAAAGTGGGTTTGGTTCTAAGAAAGCAGTGTAAAATGGGTTTGATTCCAAAAAATTTAGTGCGGAGTGGGTTTATTTCACCATTAAATGGAATTTAAAAAGTGTGATGGGTTCAATTCCTAAAAAATTTACAATTAGAAAGAGGTCCAATTGCCCCACAAGGTGCAATTCAAAAACTGAAATGAGTTTATTTCGCAAAGAAAATGTAATTTGAAAAGGGTTCAATTCCCTACCAAATGCAATTTGAAATGTGAAATGGGTTCAGTTCCCAAATGTAAAATTTGGAAATATGATTTGGGTTTGATTCCCAAAGGTGTAACCTGAAATACAATATGAATTCAGTTCCAAAAAATGAAATTTTAACTCTATAGTGGGTTCAGTTCCCAAAGATGCAATGCAAAGATGAAAAGATATATGAAATGTGAATTGGATTCATTTCTCAAAATGGTATGTAGAATGTGATTGGGTTAAGTTCCCAAATGGTATGTGAAAGGAGAATTGGGTTCAGTCCCCAAACGACATGTGAAAAGTGAATCAGGTTCAATTTCCAAATGATATGTCAAATATAAATTAGGTTTAATTCCCAAAAGTGCGATATAAATGGGTTCAGTTTCTAAAAAGGAAATTTGAAATGTGAGATGGGTTTGGTTCCCAAAAATGATGAAATGCAACTCAAGGTTTGTCTTTCGTAATACTTTCATCCAAGTGAAATGGGTTTTGTTCCCACAAATGCAATGAGCACAGCTATTAGATCTGGTTACTCGTACTTTTCTACTTTAACTGATGACTTTTACAGATATGGATATATCTATCTAATAATGCATAAGTCAAAAAATCTTTATCATTTCAAGGAGTATAAGAACAAATTTGAGAACTAGCTTGGTAAGACTATTAAGGAGGTGAGTAAATGAGCTAAGAGTTTAATTCATTTTTAAGAGAGTGTGTGATTATATCACAACTCACACCTCCTTTTACACCCTAGTGGAATGGAGTGTCATAGAGGAGGAACATGACACTACTAGATACGATTCACTCAGTAATGATTAAGGTTATTATCCCTATATCCTTTTAGAGATACACTTTAGAGAAAACTACTTTTATACCTTACTGTACACCGACTAGGGAAGTTAAGAGTGTAACATCCTAACCCGGGAGTTACAAGTGTTGATAAATATATATTGATAAAGGAAGTGAAATTGAGGATTTATGCAAGTAAGAAATCGTTTAAGTGTGATTGGGTTAGGTTTAAAGATGAATTTTATTGTATTGATGAATAGAATAAAAATTGATATAAGTGATATATCGAGTAGTAAATTTGAGGTATGAAAAATGGGTTTATTTTAAAGTGGTTTTTGAATGTTGATTACAAGATCTTATAATGCTTTAAGATATTTGGGATGAGTTATAAAGATATGTTTAAGATTTGATATGACAATTTAGCTTGTTTTGGATAAATTAAAATGGAATTTATGAAGCATTATAGATGTTTAATGAGTTAGAAATAAGTTTTAAGAATGTGTTCAAGCTTTGAGGTAGATTTAAGAAATTTTGAATTGATTTGAAAGTGTGTTAGGGTTCGTCTTTCTTACTTTTCCCATTTTCATACCCCCTCTGCACCAGTCTCGTAATTTCTTCTAATACTCGAGTTCTAACCGTTGGATCGTCACGAAATTTGGACCCAAGCTAGCTAAAATCCTGTTCTTGAATGGGAATGGTGGAGATGAGATTATGATGTCAACACGGCATGTTAAAAAGGCCAGCACGATGTGTGATGGGGTTTGATGCAAAATTCTTGATTTTAAAGCCAACACGCCGTGTTGGACTAGTAACACGGTGTGTTGGGCAATTTTTCAGCTAGAAAACTCTAGACTTTTGAAAAAAAGTTGGGGATTTTATTTTATTTTTAAATATTAGATATTTCCTTTATTTAAAAGGAAAATTTTTGGATAGAAGGTAGCTTAAGCACGTCTTCCTCTCCCTCTCTTCTTCTTCATTACTCTCCTTCCCTCTTTTGAGTTTTTGATTCCTTTTCGTATTCCATGACTTGGGTTCATGGTTAAGTCTCATATTTGTCGGGATGAGGTGAGGTGTTTGGACTCAGGTTGGTGGAGTTCTTTTTGGAAGGGTTTTTTGGGCTTCTTAGTGACTTCCAATCTCTATCAATTAGTATGTGAATATCATTCATTTTGTCTTTATGTTTTATAATTGGTTTTTATTATGATTTTGTTACAATAAATAGTTGAGTTTGGAGGGTTGTTTTTGAATTCTGTATTATGATGGAGAAGGTTTTGTTATGAAATTGATTGTAGAATTTGAACTATTGATGATTTGTATTGAAAATATATTATGTTGTTTATAAGAACTATTTATGAAATTGAAAGTTTTATGAGTTATAAATTAAGTATTGTGGGAATTGTTGTTTTAAAGTTTTAAGTATATAAAGGTTTTGTTTAAGAGTTCATTTTGAATTATAGAGTTTGAATTATTAAATTTGAGTATGATAAATTTGAGAAATTGTATGTGATTTGAGATGAAAATTCAGTTTAGAATGTTATGTTTTGGTGTTATGGTTTTGAAGTTTGATTAAGTGATTTTGAGGTTTGAATTATTAAAATATTTTGATGATTAGTTTAATAAGGTTAAAAGTAATTGTTTATATATTGAATTATGGAATTTTTGATTTGGGAATCTCATTCACGGTATTTTAATTTGGTGTTTTGAATTAAATTGATGAAGTTATGGATTCAACCTTCTAAATTGTTCTAGTAACATCCATCTAGACGGGGTCCGGTTTGGATTTAAGTAAAGACCTGTCTATTGAGAGACAGGCCTGTGTATACACAGATTTAAGTCCTATCGTTGCATGGCAACGAAGAGTTAAATAAGTCCATGAGTTGATAGGCGGTACTTAGAGATCTCGACTTCCTCGGTCTAGGCAGCAAAGTAATTGCGTAAGACCATATGATATAAGTTTATATATATATGGTTACACTTGAATTAAAATCCTATAATAAGTTGATAGGTGATATTTGGGGACGGGTCTAGGATGGATGAATTTGATTTTTGGATATTTGATTTTGAGTTATAAATATAAGTTTTGAAAGTTTTACATGATTTTGTGATTATGTTTTGATTTATACAAATTATTATTTGAATTGTTGTATGGAAAAATATGTTTTATTGAAAGTTTTCAAATGTTTTCTTTTAGTTGATATTCACTTACTGAGATATTTATATCTCACATTTTTTTGTTTTTAAATTGTTTTGAAAATATTTTAGGACGGAGCCCGGGTTAGCGTTTCAAGGTCATTGGTTCGGAGGTTGGTCGAGGCCAAGGTGACGTTGTCGGCGATAGTTTATTATTTTAAGTTATATTTCTATTTTATATGTCCATTTAAAGGTTTTGTATATTTTAAAAGGAATTCTTGTTGGATTGCTAAATAAATTATATAGTTTTATTTTTTTTTAAAGTGTTTGAAATTCTAGTTCTACTTCTTTTTTGTGAATCTCTACCTCAATGGAATGAGTCTTTGAGGTAGGATCTCACTCCAACACTCGAACTCTGAGGGTAATTCAGGGAGGGGTGCTACATTTGGTATCAGAGCAAATATTTTAAATTTCCTATTGATAGGTTTATTAAATGGTTTTTCAGATTTAAAATGAGTTTTAAAAGGTTCTATGAAAACGAGTTTAAAGTGATAATTTTTTTCTTCTTGACTTGTGGAAGTAATAAGCCCTCGTAGATGTTGTATCAATAACGTGTCCGACCACCTCCAGTTTATTGTTATAGTAAGTAAGTTCGAAGATTAAGTAAGTTGTTATTGGGGAATGTGTTAGTATTAGTTATGAAAATGTTCTACAGGTGAAAGTAAAGCTGGTGCATCTCAAATGGGAGGAAAGTGATTTTTACGGGTATTTTTCTTATTTCGATTTTATATGTGCATCTTTTGGTAATATTTAAGTTAGGATATATTAGTTGGAAGTTATAAATATAATGAATTTGTTTTGATTTGAGAGTTATGGAAGAGTTTATTGAATAGTTGTCTTAGATAATAATGAGATTATAGGATTGATTAAGAAATGATGATTTTAATTTAGAAGTGATTATGTTTTAGTTTAGTGAAGTGATGATTGATCGATAGATACATGGAAACTTAAGATCATCACATGCGGTTTTGAAAAAGGAAATGATTATTTTTGTGATTTTGATGTTTTATAAATTTACATGTGTTTTGGTTTTGGAAGTAGAGAAAAGTTTTATTTTTGTAAAGTTTTATATATGCATTTTATTGGATTGAGAAAGAAAAGGTTATTTGTATTTAAATATTTACATGTTTTAAAAACATGGAACGGTGAGTTGGGAATCAGGTGTTGTGAGTCGACATGTTCATGCATCATGAAGTTACTTGTATTAAGAGTCTGCATATGTCAAATACATGAGTCGCATTGCATTAGTCAAGTTATTGTTAGATTGTGAGGTATGCATGGGTCGAGTTACACCTGATTCAATATATATATATATATATATATATATATATATATATA
>CAOJCR016153797.1:0-11700 GCA_948330485.1 Euphorbia neoarborescens
TCTCATCAGACAAATATTCCGACGATCTTTTGAGAGTATTTGATATTGTGGGTTGGCTAGTAACCAAATCAAATTTTTCTTTCACCCATGCTTGCATATCTTTTTGGCTAATACTTGGATGCTCCTTCTTATGCTCATACATGGCTCTCCTTATCTGATCTGTTAAAGTAAATTTTGTTACTAGTTTTGCCTGCTCGTTGGAAGCTATTATAGTAGATTGAACACGAAAATAGTAATATGATTGTGTTATGAAGATATAGTGAGAATTTAGAATTATATATAGCTTGGTATGAGGTATTGAGTAGACATCTTAACTCTAACTATCATGCATGTACACAGTAGTCTCAATATATGGTACTGTGCATTTTATCTACTCCATGCATGCATGTACAACTAATCTAGAATTCTAAAAATATGATTGTAATTAAAGTTTGCATAAAAGTTATAATTACCGTGTGTTCCAGGTACATTTGAACTTATATATAAAAAATGATATAATTACAAAAAAAAGTCTAAAAATATCATCTAAATGAATTATTATTCATTTATCGATAAATAAATATTATATTAATTAATCGATAAATAAATAATCTCGTCAAATGAATATTTTTTTTATCTCAAGGGTATTCATTTATCGAGGTTCTACTGTAGCATATTAAATATCAATTAATATGGATTTATAAGTATAATTGTATTACTTTTTAATTTATTTTATTATCTTTAATGCTAGTATTCAAACTCAATATAAATGTAATACTTTATTCTTAATTGTTACTATTATTATTATATTGATAAATCGACTTAATATGTGATGGAAAAAAGTCAACATTTTAATTTTTGAGATTCAAAAGTAGAGAGCCGAGGATGATTTTTTTCAATGATAATATACATATACTGATTTTCAATCATTACAGTATTTTATAATAAACTTCATTATTCCTACACATTTATTTTTATATGTATATTTTTTTTATCTCAATCATTAATCATATTTTGATCTAACAGACCATAAAACGAACTCTTTATAGTCCGTTAAATCAAAATAAAATAAATAATTAAAATGAAATTATATAATGTATGAAAAAATATATATATAAATAACATTCTCCGCTTACAATTATGCATTTTTCATTATTATAAAAGAAAAATCAAAGCTTAATAATAAATGTGGGGTTTCAAAATCTAATTATTACTATAATAATAATAATAATAATAATAATAATAATAATAATAAAAAGCTTTGATAAAAAAAATTTAACTAACTTTTAAATTTTATGTGACATATTTTTACAATTAAAAAACATAGATTAAGTTATTACTTGTTTGACTTTTTGAATATGCTTTTGCATTTCACTACAAAAAAAATCATTGATTTAGCAGCAAATTTTTTTACAATAAATCTAATTTTGCTGCTAAAACTATAATATAACAGCAACTTTTGAAAATTGCTATTATAGAAATATATCTATGGCAACGATTTGTTGCCATAGATATAGTTTATGGTATCAACTTTAGAAATTGTTGCCTAGATTACATCTATATCAGCAACTTTTGAAAGTTGCTGTTATAGGGGTAGCCTATAGCAGCAACTTTTAAAAGTTGTTGCCATAGATATATCTATGGCAACAACTTTTGAGTTTTAGCAACAAAAAAATTAGTGTTGCCAAAAAAATTAGTTTTCAGCAGCAACTTAATTTTTGCTGTAAAATATATACCGTTACAATTATTTAGCAGCAATATGCAACAAATTTTTATTGTTGTAAAAAATTAATAGCAGTAAATTTTATACCTTTAGCAGCAAAAATGGTTGTCGCTAAATCTGAAGTTTCTAGTAGTGTTTTCAGCTTACCATCTATTTTCAGGGAATAAAGCTCTGTTAATTTTGTCAGATTGATTAACTGAAATATTCTTCTTAACACTAAAAAAAAACAACGAGTTAGCAACTACAAAATTAGTTGTTAAGTGATTATTATCATATATTAACAAACAATTTTTTTACGTTAGCAACTACAACGTTGTGGTTGCTAACTCGCTTGTTGCTATTACACAACAACCGGATTAATTGCTAATGCTTTTGCATTAGTAACCAATATATGACTGCAATAGCAACCAACTGTGGTTGTGAACGCATATTCAGTCAATAATTTTTTTTTTTACTTTTACCAACCAAATTGTGACGAAATTTCCGTCGGTAAATCTTCCGAAATTTAACGACGGGCATTTTGTCGTTAAATTGGATGATATTTAACGACCAATTCTGCGTTGGTAATTCGTTAAAAATTTATTATTAGATTAGCACTAAATTTATATTTTGATTTTTCAATATTAATAGCACTATTATTGAATAAAATATTATTTATAATCCATAAAATTTATAAATTTTTATTATTAAAACTAATAGTAATAAAATATAATAATAATAATCAATCATTACAATTTAGATTTTAAATTGTCAAAATGTAAAGACCTTTATAAATTAGAACGCGTATCCCTATCCATTACAATTCACAAAAAATGTAAAAATGCTAAAAAGTATCTATATTAATTTCAACATCTAGAGCACTATAAAAAAGAATTAAAAGGAAATAAAAAAAAGTAAAGAGTAACAACTTCTCTTTTAACACCCACCCACTTCACTCCATTTGCATGGAAAAATAAACGTTTCCATCGTACAATCATCTTGTTGTTATGCTGTAGAACAGATGATACTATTGAAAACGCACTTTTGGATAGCTACAGAACCAATTTCATGTACCTGTCATGTTTTTAAATGAAGGCTCACGTTTTAGCTATGCAAGTTGCAAATTATTATCATGTAAATTCAGAACAGTAACTTAAGATTATACCTTCAAGAGAAGAGTATTGCAGGTTTTCTCTTAAATAGCTTTGTCTACACGCAGCCATAAGTAAGAGCAAAGCAAAAGAGAACTTTGCTTAGTATTACCAAATGTTTAAACCCAAGGGACCTTCCATTAAAGTCATTTAGTTACCTTGGGATTAGTGACAAGGAGATCATCAACAATCTGCACTTGCTCGCCAATCTCAGTCGTCATCTTTGAGTATTCCCTAAATTGGGAAAAAATAGGAAACCAGATGTTATAAAATTGGAAAAAAATAAGGGGGTCCAATCTAACTGAAACCAGATGTTACAAAATTCAAAAATTGAAGTCCAAAATAACTCATTCGATATGACAAGAAGGAAACCAATTTTTTTTAATAGAGATTTAAGATATAACTAAATATTTATCAGACAACAATTTAAAAGGGGAAATGTAAAAACAAAAGAAACCTGAGCATCATGTGGTGATCATCATGAGTGGAAGAAAGAAGCTCATCAAGAACAAGTAATTGATGAAAAGCATCGACAACCTGCAATTCATCAGCATCAATTGCTACTGACGTTGCTCTGTTGTGTCTTCTTCATTTTTTAGTCAATGAATTCCTGAATTTATTTGATACGAAATTAGAGACCAAAATAAAACATACAAGAATCATCGCCTCATGTGTTTAACGCTGAATTTCATGTTACTGACAACAAAATAAGGCACAACCGAAACCAAATATTCCTCATATATCTCCGGTTGCTCCTCGACCTCAACCTACAAGAACCATCACCAATCTAAAATCGCAGTTGACATAAAAGATTCATATGTAACCAAATATAATAGGTAGAGAAAGAAACCTAAGGAAGTGAGCAGAGGGGAAATCGGTGGAAAGGTGAGAAAATACTTGGTTGATCTGTGGATATTTCTCTTATACATGGATGAGACAACTTGCTTCACTAGTCCAAGATTATTATCCTGCAATAGGAATAAAAACCTCATTAAGAATGTATCAAGAAACCAAGTGTCTAATTTAATTAGACATCAAACTGCAGTTATTATTGTTATTGAAAAGAATGCCAGTCAAACTGCTCACACTTTCAAACTTCTCCCTGTTTATCTGAACATATGTCTCCAATTCTAAAATTTTCCAGTGCTATAAATATTTGCCAATTCAATGTAAGGCTGCTCATATGACAAAATAAAAGTGAATTCAACTAAATATTTTCATGGGTCAGCTAAGAACTAAATTGGAAATGCTGCAAAATACGAAGGACAGACATTCAACATGGGCAACAAATAACCATAAAGCATTCTTAAGCATATATACATGGAACCGACAGGGTGTAAATCTAACCATATGTTGCTTGCTATCATCAAGTGAAGGCATTCTTTGGAACATTTAAAGATAAGAACATCAAATAATGCATCCAAAATTAGAGATTGAATGTTTAATATTTAGGGATATCAGTAACAAAAGAACGTTTTAGAACGAGAATCTTTCAAAGAAAAACTAGCCCATTGTTTTGATTTTGATTGAGGGGGAAAGAGATGCTGCATCAACTAAACAGAACATCTCAAGGTTCAAATGCTTAATTTTCTAATGGATGAGGACTTAAGTTTTCATAGATAAAATAGAAAGGTGATGATAGTTTCAAGAAAAATATTCAGAACTCTTTACCATTTCTTTATGCCTTCATCGGTGATTTGGTGATGAGTGGAAGTTCTATTGGCATGAGCTGAGCCTATTGTAGAACTGCTCTCTTGAGTACCCGACTTAATGATAGAAAGTCAATCACTAATGCAGCTGTTTAGCAAAGATATCATGCTATTATATTGTACTATTGATCAATTAAAACACAATTGTCAAAATTGTCAATGGATGTGCATGTTAGAAGTTGAAATAATTAATTACAGATTGCTGCAGATAATTGACATGAATTGAGTATCTGCAGAGAATTTATTTGCCACTGCAGTAATTAAGATAATTAACAGCTATATATCTGTATGCGTTTATTTCGTAAGGTCAAAGCATCCCTATAGGAAATAACATTCTTGCATATCAAATTAATTCACATTTTGGGGACTACAAATTGAAATCAATTTACATTCAACTCATAAAAACAAAATTAACACTCGTATATCTTATTTTAGCAGTAGATCTAAAACAAACTACGAGATCCTAATTGAAGAAGCTCAAATCAAACAAGAAATTAGACTTACTTGCTCTTTCACTTCAACTAAGATCCCAAAATCATCATACGGATTTTCACCCAAAGCTTGATTTAATTTGTCATATACATTAAATAAAACCTCAACAGCCTTACGCTGATGAGGGGTAAATTTCACCCATGGTACACAAACTTTACTCTTCTTCCACTTTGATACACAAACTTTATTTCGTATACCATTGGTACACCAACTTATATATGACCTCCCACTTCAGTCACATTGACCTTTGATAGTAAGTTTCCATCAGTCAAAGCCAGTCAAACATTTAAAAAAAATTGAAATTACTTAAATACACTCTCTTTCTATTCTTTTCTCCTCCCCTCTTCTTCCTTACCCCAAATGGCCACACACCACCACCATCTCCATTCCCTCCACCACCGTCACTACCATCACCACCATTTCCTTCACCACCGTCGCTGTCACCATCACCATCCCCACCTTTCCGGTAAAGTTTAAAACTTTAGACACCAAAAAGCTCAATTTAATTTCTTCCTCTTTCGTTCGAAAACCAACTCCAGGCGAGGTCGGCTCTGGTCACCGGTCTCTCTTCCTTCATTTTTGCCGAGCTCCACTGCCTACCTTACACTGTAATTTTCTTTTTCTTGAATTTCTCTCTCAATTTTTTGGATTTCAATTTTTTGGGTACCAAATTCAATCAAAGACATAATCTTGACGTCGTTCTCTTGATTCCGTTTGTTTTCAGTGGCGAGTTGGAGAGTGAAAGAAACCGAAAGGATGACTGCTGTTTGCACAGAACTCAAGAAGGTTAGTTGCTGATAAATTTTCACTTTATATTCGCAAACCTTATTGGCAGATCATTCTTATGTTTACAATCGGCCAATTTCAGTTAGGAGCGACTGTTGAAGAAGGACCAGATTACTGTGTGATCACTCCACCCGAGAAACTAAATGTAATAGAAATCGACACTTACGATAATCATAGAATGGCGATGTCGTTCTCTCTTGCTGCATGTGGCGATGTTCCAGTCACAATCAAGGATCCCGGGTGCACTCGAAAAACTTTCCCTGACTACTTTGAAGTCCTGTAGAGGTTTACTAAGCAATAAAATCGAAACCCGAAAAACTTCAAAAGAATTGGTACTCCACAGATAGAGGCTTACCCAGCGTGGCGATGCAGAAGCGCAGAGCAGTCTGGATGAGCGTTGTGCATCTAAACGCTCAATTGATGGGAAAGATAAGGAACTCTGCAATGTGAGATCTTCCGTCGAGAAATTGTTCGTCAAATTAGATAAAGAGTTTAGCGATTTTTACTTTGTGATTTCTTCAGACGATTTTATGAATCATTAGGTTCCTATTTTATGAAATTGGAAGAAACAACGACGGTGGCTACAAAACTGAAACTGAGAGAAGAAACGACAAAAATGGAAGCTACAAAATGAAAGGCCAAAGAAATAAGAGCACTAATGGTGGCCGGCGGTGAAATTGACAGTGACGGTGGCTACAGGCCAGGAAAGAAGAGAAGTAAAGAGTGGAGGAAAAGGGGAGAGGGGGCTGGGTTTTCTTTCATCTGGGAAAAGAATCGATGGTCGGAGGAAGTAGCGACGGTGGATGAAGTGGTCGGAGGTAGAAGTGGTCGGCGGTAGAAGCAACGGCAACGGCGGTGGAGGAGACTGATTTGGGGTTAGGGTTGTGATTTTGGGAAGACAACGTGAGTGATGAAGTGAAATAAGTTAAAAGATATGGGTATTTTGGTCATTTTAGGTTAGGATTTCAGTTTAACCAGCGTTGAAATGAGAAAAACTGGCTAAGAAAGGTAAAAATGACCAATCTGGGAAGTCATATGTAAGTTGGTATACCAATGGTATACAAATCAAAGTTTGTGTACCAAAATGGGAAAGAGTGAAAGTTTGTGTACCATGGGTGAAATTTACCCTGCTGATGAGCCATAATCATGCTTTCACGATGGAGGAGACAACAACCTTCTAGAACTCGAAGAGCAATGGCAATCTCTACACCAGTTGAAGGACCAGCTATCTTAAGAGGCTCAACTCTAAATATATGCTTTAAGCTTTCCACTTTGCAATCCTCAACCTCGAGAGAATGTCGAAACTGAATTGGAACCATTGACTACACCAAGGAATAAACAAATCAATCTCAAAATAGGCGAATTATACAGAATCAATAGAAATTGATGGTATCAAAAATCTGAGCAGGCAAACGTTGAAGTTTAGGGATCAATTGGGTCTGACAAAAAAGGTTGACGGTGGAGTCGGATTGAGCGATGGAGTGGAGGAAGTTAAGAAGTGAATAGAGTCCACGGAGGCGGAGGAAAGAGAACTCGGTGCGAGCATCATTGAGACTGGTACGAAGGGCAAGAGTGACTTCTCCAACACCTAATCATCAATGCTCCACTCTCCAATGCCTATTTGTTCAAATAAAAAAACAACACCAAACACAAAGGCATAAATCAAACCATTTCAAACAGTAATAACCGAGTATTGAAGAAACTAAATAGCAAACATACGGATATGTGCCTCTCGATTAGATGCTTCTTGTATAGAAGTCCAGACTTCTTACGCTTTGCTTGGATGGAGTTTCAGTAAGGTTGATTAATAGAGGGTGAAGGAGAATAAGGGAAAGGGATGGAAGTTGAAGCTTAGAACCTCCAATTTGGTGGGTTCAAAATGGGAGTCATTTTTGTAGAATTCAACCCTCCTTCCCCTTCAAAAATTTTACTCTGCAACAATACCTTGCTTCCAAGCAAGGTTATCAATTTCAATCTCCCTTAATTAACCTCCCAAAAACCCCAATCAAGCAAAGCCTTAGATACCACGGGATCTTTCGGCAACTCGCAGGATACTCTATGAAGAAATAAACAGAATCAATAAAAAGAAAATAGAGATCCATAAATTCATATAAACACAATTGAAGTGAAGAGGGAAAAAAGAAAGAGAGGATAAAGAAGAAATTTACTTGAGCAATGCATGATGAAGAAAAATAGAGATTTAGCCGCAGTGAGAAATTACTTGAGAAGCTAATGCAGGAAGTAATTGAAAATTCAGTTACAGAGACTACAAGTGAGAGGAAAAAAAGAGACCAGGGCGTAGAGATGACGCCGCTGATACACCAGGCACCTCTTCGTCGTCATCGATGTCGACGTTATTGGCGGAGGCTGATGGCATCACCGCAATAATTGGAGGCTCACGAGCTGGCGATGGAAGGAGTTTTGTTAGGGCTCCGATGGAGAAGAGGAGCGGAGGAAGGAGGAGAGGGGAATGATGGAGGGGATTATAGGTCTGATGGGTTTATTAGGGATTCTTTTTTTTTTTCTTTTTTTTTGCAAGTGCCAATTTCACGGTGTGGGTGCAATATTGCATGAGTTTGTGACAAAAAAATTTTAACTTCAATTGCAACCAGTATCTTTTTATTTTGCAACTATTATAGTTGCAATTGCTGTACTTTTGCAACCACAATAGCACGTGGTTACTATTTATGGTTGCTAAAACAACCTTTTCTTGTAGTGTAAGTTAAAGAATTTAATTTACCAAGTTAAAAATTGTGAGTTGATACAATATAGAAGAACATTTTTACCTGTATCGTAATTGTATAATGTGTACATATTAGTGTAAATCCCAGTATAGGCCAAAAGAAGATAAGAGGGGGTGAATTGATCTTTTTAAAAAAATTAGGAGAATTAAAGGTTAGTTTTAGAAGTAAATGAAAGTAGTTCAATAAGGTTGAAAATAGATGTACTGAAAAACGAGACTGATCAGCTTGAATTGAATCCAGTAGACTGAATAAACTTAACAAAAAAATATTTTCAGTAGAATACTGAGATGACAAATCACCCAGATAGCAGTAAAGAAGAGAGTTGAAAGATAAGAAATGATGCTTAGTGATTTATACTGGTTCAACACACACTTGCCTACGTCCAGTCCTTAAGGTACCGTCCCTTGAGAATTCAATATACTAAGTATCCTTTCAGATAGGATGCAAACCTCTTTACAGCTTAGTCTAATAGTCTATTTGAGCACCGTCCTCTCAAGCTAGTTAAACTAAACTCACTGCCTACCTTCAGCAGTACAATAACAATAAGTGACTTAAGATTTTACATCTAAAGAAAGAATTGAAAATGAAGTTTTTAAGCTGAATGATTCTTTCTTCTAGGATTACAGAGTATTTGAAAGTGTTCTAGCTTAAGATTCTTGCTTGTGTTTTCTCTATAAAATCTTGGTAACTTTATCCATTTGAAGACTTCCTCTATTTATACTAATCTAGTAAGAGTACCCGTTGGAGGCTGATCCATGGATCAGATGTTTTTCAACCGTTAATGAGGCTTTTTTATCTTTAGGCTGGGGTTTCCAACGGTGCCTTTATTTTGTTAGTACTGAGCAGATACCTTTTCTAACAGGTACTGAAAATTTTCCTGATTTGGGTATTGATTGTTTAGTCAACTGATGAAAGTTTCTTTTTTATCTCTCTAATAATAACAATGAAAGATGCTTGTCCAGATTTGGTTAAGGACTTGTCTGCTAAAAAACTCAAGGACAAAACACACGTCAAAAGCACCAGATTGGATAAATTAAGCTTATATTATTTTTCAAACATACTTGTAATTTATTCTATCATCTTAAAAAATTCAAATCAAAATAGAGTTCCAACAATTAGAACAATTTTATATGCGCTTTTTATTTATTTTTGTAGAAAATTAATATTAAAGTGTAAATTTAGTTTTACTAGAAGAAAATGTGGAAAACAAATAAAAATGGGTCAAGGAGTACAAAAAGGGAAGAAACGGATGCAAATCGAAAATCTATGCAGAAGGGTATATGTTGCATGCGCACAGGAAACACTGTTTGCACGCACTCGCGATGTGCAAGCCAGGCATTACCCTGGTTGTGGCACGCATGTTGCAAATGCAACACCCAGCAATCGTAAACGCGACTTTGCACTGCCAAAAGGGATGCCAGGCAGAAACTATTCGCGCCTGTGACACATAGGCTACACAACCGAGACATGTTGCGGAAAGGCATCAAGACAGGCAAAAACTAATCACACCCACATCTTATAGGCACTGCAACCACGGCATGCCCTTTTCAAGCAATTTTTAGGCATTCCCAATTGCCATTTTTATCAGTTTATAACGGCCAACTTGTAACCTTATCCTCGCTGAACCACTTAAAATACAAAAAAATATTTTGAACCCACCAAAATGTATATATACCCCTCATGAATGCATGTAATAATATACAAATATAGATATCCAAAATATAAGAGTGGAGATAGAAGATAATTTTGTAAGTGTGTAAGTTTTCTACATTCTCTGTTTCTAAGTAATTATAAGAATTCTCGATAGATAATTTGACGAATGAAAGAACGTTGTAGAATTCTTTGGCCATTGTTAGTATTGAATGCAATGCCTATATGAAGAGTAGTTCTAGATCGATGTTCAATATGTAATGATGTACTTACCTAGGAATTTTTTAAGATTTAAGGGCGTCGTATTGAAGTCGAACAAACTTTAATCTGATAGATGTTTTATCTCCGGATTATGTACAAAAAAAATAAACTAGTTCATATCACATTGTGTGAATGGATTCGTTATTGGTTGCTTTACTTTTCCGTACACCGTTGAGTTTTTTTTATTTGTGCACCGTTGAGTTACAAGTACATATGTAGGAGACCTAGCCAGTGATAAATATATATGAAACGCATTTGTTATTCTTATTGAGAGAGAAATATAGTGTGAATCTTTAAGTTGATAAATGAATGCATGTGGAGTTTATATTGCTTAATCACAAAATACAAATGATGTATGTTGAAATTTATAAATGATCTAGGATTTTTTTATGAATCCTCTTAAAGATTAGTTCCTAGTTAAGGTATGATTTTGGGATTTTGTCCCTTATCATTCAGCTGGATAAATAAATGTATTTTACAAGGTATGATTTTGGGATTGCTACATTAAAAATCTAGTTAAGGAAAATCCAGTGGAAAAAACTGTTAACTAGGAAAGAAGAGTATAGCAATTTTGTCCCTCATCATTCAGCTGGATAATACCTTCTAAGGTTACATATGTTCCATGTCTGGGGAATATCCTTCTCGTTCATCTGTTGAAGATGATAAGTTGCTGGACCGACTACACTTTTAATTATGTAGGACCCTTTCTAATTTGCTCCTATCTTTCCTTTGCCCTTTTGGCTTTGGGATGCTTCAGAGTCTTTCAAGACTAGATATCCCCTTTTAAGCTGCACTGTTTTGACCTTTCTATCATGATAACATGCAATCTGGCTTTTATATGCAGCCATTAAAATGTAGGTTTTTTCCCGCCTTTCTTCTAGAGAATCTAATTTATTTCGGATATTCAGCTCGTTCTCTTCTGCAGAATAATGGACTACCCTATCACTCGGAGCCCCTATTTCTGCTGGAATAATTACTTCCATACCATAGGTTAAGGCAAATGGAGTCTCTCTAACGGCCGTTTGAGGTGTTGTTCGGTATGTCTATAGGATATAATTAAGATGATCCAGCCACAATCCTTTATGCTTGGACAGCCTATTCCGAAGTCCATATTTTATGATTCAGCTTGTTACTTCGGTTTTCCCATTGCTCTGAGGATAAGCCACCGAAGAGCATCTGTATTCTATTTGCAAATTCCTATAAAACTGTTGGAATTTTTCAGAAAT
>CAOJCR016155464.1:0-11619 GCA_948330485.1 Euphorbia neoarborescens
GGTATGCAACAATTCGAAATTTTTGCAAGTGAAAAAAAAATTGTCGCCTTTGCAATTCTTGCAACAGCCAAAAAACTGACAATGTCCGAATTATCTCTGTAGCCCTTTTTTCGGCGTACTGCAACAAAAAGGGGTCTAATCCAACAAAATGTCGTAGTTGCAGTAGGCCATATATGATGTAGTGCGCTCATGTAAATCTCTCAAATCCATCTGGTACAGCTGCATGCTCTCTAACTACTCCATCATAGCGTCCATGCGCGCCATGAGCATGGACGGGACTTGCTCCGCAGTCTTATTATCAGCACCAGCTAGCTGCTCCTCTGAGCCCATAGCTAAATCCTGCTCCTCGTCCTCGGAACCCTCAGCCTCTCAAACTTCATCTACCTCTGTTGGGCGCTTGCCTCTGCTGCGGGAGGAACCTTTAGGAATGCCAACTCCAGGCCTAATAGAGAACTGAAAGTAGCTGAAGAAAGATCTTTGCCTAATATAGGGGTCAGTGTGGACATGCAACTAGGACCATGAAAATGTATAGCAATACGAGTGATGATGTGTCCTAGCCCTGAACACAGTAAAGGCTTGTTTTTTCGATTAGCTGCAGAAAATATATCAAGTATGGACTCCCCTACATTTACCCGCAAACCCGAATGAGATAAGCATAACTCTAATAGTTCTGATTCATTAACTTTACTCGACTCGGCCTTGCCATTGAAGTTAAAGCTAATAAATTTATATAAGAAAAACAGGAGGCCATTTTGTATGTATGTTACCTTACAGTTAATGATTTGTAAAGAACCTTGCCCATGGTCTACCCAGAACTCAGTTTCAGGCCATTCCAGAATTCCTCCATCAATACCAATGATAGAAAAAAGGAGGGAGGCATTGACTTCCCGCTCAACCCCAAACAAACGAAATTTAATTAACTTATATCAGGTTTCGTTGTTAGTGGAGGCGACTAGAGTGGTCTAGAATTCGATATTAAATTCATGGAAGCAGTGATTGAGTCCGTGAAAAAATCCATACCACCCTAGTTGCCTTAGTTTGGTACTAAATGCCTCATCCAACTTTTAGGGCCAGAGAGCTTTTATTTGGAAATCACTATAAGGTAAAGAAATTAATGAAGAGCACAGTTTATAGCTTTTACCTTCCTCTGGGCTCATTAGAGGGAACGGGCAGTGTAACTTACGTGACAAACTAGGCAATGGTGCCCCTCATGATGGTTGACTCTCCAGTGGTGGTAATGCCGAAAGGAGTACCGAAGACTGTGGGTTTGAGGGTTTTGTATCTCTCTTAGAGAATTGGGCTGCATTTTTGGTTCTTGGCATTTGTGTAGGAAAAACGAACAAAATGAGAAGAGCACACAAACGAGGAAGAAAAACGAAAAACATGCAAAGATAAGCAAAGCCATCGACCTTACAAATATACTAACCATGAAAACAAACTCATGCAAAATAAACAAAACATAAGGGCAAGTACTATAAATCAAGAAATATTAGAAAATAGCAACATAATAAAGTCGAAACCAAACAATACTCAAAGGCTTAGTGTAAATAGAAAAGATGCAAGAAGTAAGAAAATTATAATCACCAAGACAAACACATCAAACATGAACACATACCCCAAAATCAACAATGTAGTAGCAAGCTCTGAAGAGAAACAGAGTTCACAAGAAGAATAAGAAGAAAGAGTAAAGAAGAAAAGAAAAAGAAAGAAACACAATTACTCAAAAGATAAAGAAAATATCAAACAAACCTTAACGAAAAGAAAAGTATGAGAAGAAGAAAGTAGTCAGGAAAAAGAAATAAAAGGAAGAGAGGAGAAAGAGAACAGAAAACTAAACTCAAGTAGACCCTAGAATCAAAAAGAAAGAGAAGAAAGCTCATACCTTTGCGTTTCTCGAAAGGGGTTAGGGCTTATGATTTTCAAAAATCTGTATGAAATCAGATTGTGTTGTGTATTTGCCCAAATTATGAGTTTTAATGCCCTTTAATTCACGATTTTTAATGATATTACGTAACTACATGACCTCATTTAGAAGTACACGGGCTCGTGTAGTTTGACAGCCAAATTTCTCAGATTTACATGATGTTGTGTGATGTACATAAGGTCGTGTGCATTGTAACATTTAGTTTCAGGAAAGCTATACGAAGTCATATAGATCACACACGAGTCGTGT
Source organism: Euphorbia neoarborescens (assembly GCA_948330485.1). NCBI lineage: Eukaryota > Viridiplantae > Streptophyta > Magnoliopsida > Malpighiales > Euphorbiaceae > Euphorbia > Euphorbia neoarborescens. The sequence continues at coordinate 2,174 of CAOJCR016155464.1, forward strand.
TGTTCAGGTTTCATTTATAATTCGATTCATAGGATGTACAGGAGGTCGTGTGATGTACAAGAGGTCGTGTATATGGACATATTGAGTTCCCAAAAAGCTATACGAAATTGTGTAGATTATACATGACTCGTATAGTTCAGGCTGCATCTTCAAATTCTCTAAGAGTTGTACACGAGGTTGTGTACATACTATACGATATCGTGTAGCTCTGTAATCCACTTTCTGATCCACCTTTAAACCCTAAATGCCATTCTTCTTCTTGTAACTCAAAAATAACATGACTACTAGACAAGAAATCAACCTATACTAATCACGAAACATGTCAAAATAGTTTAAAAAGTAAATACGATACAAAGACACATGCTTGGTTATAGTTGACAGGCTTGACTGTATCTGCCTGACGATTACGGATCTAACAGAAGCAACACTTGCTTCTTTGTATCCACCTTTCCACCCACATATTGTTTCAACGATGGCCATTTACCTCCTTCGTTTGAATTTCTACCATTCCGGATGGGTACACAGCAACTACCTTGAATGGGCCACTCCAATGTCTTCTCAGTTTCCTAGGAAATAATCTCAGCCCCAAATTGTACAGTAACACCATACAAACTTTGCTGAAATACTTTTCCACTACGTGCTTATCATGCCATTTTTTCATCTTGTCTTTATAATGCTTAGCGTTCTCATATGCGCCCAGCCTCAACTCATCAAGCTCATTTAGCTGTTGTAAGTGATGCTCCCCTATAGCCTATATATCAAAATTTAAAAACTTCAAAGCCCAAAATGCTCAATGCTCGAGCTCAACAGGAAGATGACATGACTTCATGAATACTAGATAATATGGGGACATACCAATAGGTGTTTTAAAAGCTGTCCTATATACCATAATGTGTCGTCTAGCTTCTCACTCCAATCTTTCCTAGATGTATTGACAGTTTTTTCTAGAATGCATTTTAGCTCTCGGTTCGAGAACTCAACTTGCCCACTAGACTGGGGGTGGTATGGGGTGGCTATCCGGTGAACAACACAGTATTTCTAGAGTAAGGTGTCAAATTGCGTATTGCAAAAATGGGATCCCCCTTCACTGATAATAGCTCTCCGGGTCCCAAATCTAGTGAAAATATTTTTCTTAATCAACTTGACAACAACTGTAGAATCATCGACAACTGTAACCACAGTCTCTACCCACTTCAAAACATAATCAACCGCAACAAGAATGTATTGGTTTCCATGTGACTTAGGGAAAGGTCCCATGAAGTTTATACCACAAACATCGAAAATCTCACAAAAAAGTATGTCTTGTTGGAGCATCTCATCCCTTCGGCCAATATTTTAGGTCCTCTGACATGCATCACAAGATTTCACAAATTTAAACACATCTTTTTTCATTGCTGGCCAATATAATCCATAAGATTAAATCTTATTAACAGTTCTATCTGGACCAAAATGACCTCTAGCCTCCCTAGAATGACACTTATTTATCACAGATTGCACCTCACTATCGGGAATACATCTCCTAATTACATTTCAGCACAAGAACGAAATAAGTAAGTGTCATCCCCTAAATAATCCTTAGCATCATGCAAGAACTTACGCTTTTGCTGAAACATTAAATTAGGAGGTAAGATGTTACATACTTTGTAGTTTGCTATATCAGCATACCAAGGCAAAGACGCGACTGGTAATAGATATTCTTTGGGGAAAGTCTCTCGAATTGTCACTGCATCTGTGGTTGATGATCCCACTTCAGGCATCCACGACTGGTGATCAGCCACTACATTCTCCGTACCCTTTTATCCCGAATTTTGATATCAAATTCTTGGAGAATGAGAATCTACCTGATTAACCTTGGCTTTGCTTCCTGCTTAGTCGTCAAATAATTCAAAGAAGAATGGTCAGTAAAAACAATCACCTTTGACAAAATGAGATAAGACCTGAATTTATCAAAACTGAATACCACAGCTAGCAATTCTTTTTCAGTTACACAATAATTTCTCTGTGCATCATTCAACGTCCTACTAGCATAATAAATCAGACAAAAAATCTTATCCACCCTCTAACCTAGACAAGCACCAATAGCAAATTCACTAGCATCACACATCAATTCAAAAGGGAGAGTCCAATCAGGACCGACCATAACAGGAGCCTCAATCAATTTCTTTTTAAGCACATCAAAAGCATGCATACAATCAGAATTAAAATCAAAATAAGCTTCTTTAAGGAGTAACTGAGTAAGGGGTCTAGAAATTTTTGAAAAATCTTTAATGAAATGCCTATAGAATCCCACATGGCCTAGAAAATTACAAACATGTTTGACCGAGGTCGGTAAAGGCAATTTCACAATCACCTTGACTTTAGCTGGATCTACCTCGATCCCTTTTCCCGATACTTTATGACCTAAAACAATACACTCCTAGACTAGAATCGGTACTTTTCCCACTAAAGTGCCAAATTCCTATCCTCACATCTTTGTAACACTCGGTTCAAGTTATTCAAACATGCATCAAAAATTGGGCCAAGAATCGAGAAATTATCCATGAACACTTCCATGGAATCCTCAATCATGTCATCGAATATGGCAACATACATCGCTGAAAGGTTGCTGGGGCATTAAAAATCCTGAATGGCATCTGCCTCTATGCAAATATTCCATATGGACAAGTGAAACTAGTTTTCTCTTGATCCAACAGGTCCATTGGAATCCAGAAATAATCAAATAAACCATCCAGAGTATAGAAAAATGTATGCCTAGCCATCCTTTCCAACATCTGGTCGATGAACGGTAGTGGAAAGTGGTCCTTACTGGTGGCATTATTTAATTTCCTATAGTTAATGCATACTCGTCATCCCATGACCTTTCTAGTTGGAATTAACTTCCCTTTCTCATTTTTCACCACCGTTGTCCCGCCCTTTTTAGGGACATATTGTACCGACTGGCCCACTTACTATCAGAAATCAGAAATATTGTACCTATATCAAGGAGTTTGATTACCTCTGATCTTACCACTTCCTTCATATTTGGATTCAAGCGACGCTGCGGCTGAGCGCATGGTTTAACTTCCTCTTCTAAAAAGATTTGATGAGTGCAGAAGGTTGGGCTTATTCGCTTGATGTCATGGATCGTCTTTCCAAATGCCCCCTTGTGCCTTTTAAGCACTTCCAGCAATTCTGCTTCCTGTTCACCTGTAAGACAAGAAGAAATAACAACAGGTAAGCTCGATGGGGGACTCAGATAAACATATTTCAAATTAATAGGCAAAGCTTTCAGGTCAAAAATAGGGGGCTCCTCAAGAGATGATTTTAGAGGCGATTTCATCTACCTATCCAATTTCTCAAATTGGTGCTTTGCCCAAGCACACTTTTCTTGAGGAGACGAGTCTATTAAGCACTCATCCTCTAATATCTGAGTCACCTCCCTATTCAGGCTCACCAATGAGGTTTCTATTGCATCACTACAAAATTCCTCAACACACTTGTTAATAGGACAAAGAGCATCGACAAAATTACAACTTCTAACATCCGAAGGATGCTTCATGGAATCATACGCATTAAACTCATCTTACCTTACTGGACATCAATAATCATCCTACCATTTCCAATAAATGGCCTACCTGACAGGAGGGGCACTAAACTCTCCTCTTCCATGTCCAGCACAATGAAATCCGCCGAAAAGATGAACTTATCTATCTTAACTAGAACATCCTTAACTACTCCCTATGATCGTGCTATAGATCGATTCACCGGCTGGAGTATCATGTTTGTAGGCTTCAAGTTTCCAAGTCCAAGCTTCCTAAAAAGAGACAGAGGCATCAAATTAATACTGAAAAGAGACAGAGGCATCAAATTAATACTAACACCGAGATCACATAAAGCATTTTGAATATTTAAATTTTCAATTCCGTAAGGAATCGTGAAACTCCCTTAATCTTTCATCTTCGGTGGTAGCTTATTGGTAATGATAGCTGAACACTCCTCCGTCAGTACTACTACCTCATCTCCCCTAAACTTCCTCTTCCCTGCAAGGACCTTGTTAAGAAATTTAGCATAAGTGGGCATCTCCTGGAGTGCCTCGACCAAGGGTAAATTGAATTCTAGTTTATTAAAGATATCTAAAAACTTAGAGTACTTCTGATCAAAATTCTCCCTCTTTATTCGTTGTGGATACAGAAGTCTAGGCACAAAGGGTTTCACTTATTTAGAAGCACTCTTATTATTTTTAATAGAAATAGAGGAGTTAGAAATAGAATTGGGGTTGCTTACCTTTCCTGATTCTGCACTTACCTATCTGGATATGGAGATATCCATATTTTCCTTCACAGGTTGATTTACCTCTTTACCATTTCTCAAGGTATGTCCTGGGCTAATTCTCTTGGTCGACTCTGAGGGTTCTATTCTGTATTTCTTGGGAAGGTGCCAGTAGATCTTGTTTGTCTTTCCCTGCTTAACTGAGCCATCTAATTACTCAAGTCCCTATAGAAAGCTTCGTTATCCTCCAGCCTAGCTGTATTCTCTGTTAATTTTGTTGAAATATCCTTCAGCATTGACATGATCGACTCATCTGGCTTGCATGGTAGAGCTGGTAACTGTAAGGTCTTGTTATATTCCATCATAGGGGCCTTACCTAACCCCTGATACTGGTGCTTAGTAATAAAATCGAAAGAAGGTCTCAACACATTTTGGTTATTTCCATAAGACATGTTAGGGTGTTGGCACCTTTTCCCATAGTTGGAATTGTAAGAATGATAAAAATTATTATGGTAGTTAGAATTATTATACTTGTTTTCTCCTTCCATATAATTCACGTTCTCACCTTCCAAAGAAATATTTCACTTCCCTGGCACTCTTGACTAGGATGATCACCCCCATTAGTCACATACAAAATCGGCCTCTGTATCTTGAGTGCATTCAACTTGGCCATCATCGCATCCATTTTGGGGCTCATATCGTCCATGGCGGGGTTGTGTTATCCCGCTGAAGCCATATGTATATCTCTTCTGTTTGGCGCCACCTCAATCCACATTGTACTCTTTCTCGCCACTCCCTCAATCAGTGCTTCAGGCCGCAGTGCCGAAGTCAAAAAAATATCTCCCCCTGTAGAAGAATCAAGTTGTGCATGGTTAGCTAGAGTCAGAACATGATAAAATATACTTACCTGATTAAACTGAGGTATGTTATGGTGTGGGTAGTTTCTAAGCATTCTTTAAAATCGAGACCAAGCTTCGTTCATAGGTTCTGTTCCGAATTGCCTGAAAGCATTGATCTCATTTTTAGGTTGCATTGTCTTGGAAGGAGGAAAATAGTAGGCTAAGAATTGATCCTCCATTTGGTCCCAAGATGAGACTGTACAAGGCCACAGTAGGGGAGAGCATTATTTGGAATAATCGAATACCAAAATCGAACCAAACCGAATAAAAAATTTTGTTTGGTTACCGAATTTTTTTGGTTTGGTACGGTAAGCTGATTTAAAACATTTTAGTAACGGTTATTGTTTCGGTTTTATAAAAAAATTTGGTATAACCGAACCAAACCGAATTTATATATATGTTACTCATCTCTCTAAATCCCTGACCCTAAGTATATAATCTCTCTTTGAAATTTTGTTAAATTACAATTGATGTTTAATATTAACTTTGAATATTATTTTGGGATGTAAATGCTTAGTACAATATATATATATATATATATATATATATATATATATATATATATATATATATATATATATATATATATATATATATATTTGTGTGTGTGTGTGTGTGTGTGTGTGTGTGTGTGTGTTTTAATTTTTAAATTAATCCCTAAAATTATTAGAAATTTTTTATTTTTTTTATCAATTTTGGTAATTTGCTATTATTCGGTTTTTAAACCGAACTGAAATAAAAAATTGGTTTGATATGTTTTGGTTTTTCTCCTTATTTGGTTGGCACGGTTTACAATTTTAATACTATTTTGGTTCGGTTAACCGAAATTTTAATTTGGTTCGGTACCAAATTAACCGATGCTCTCCCCTAGCCATGTCATGCATAATGTCATGCCATACATCATCATTCACATATTATACCATGTCATGCATTATACATGATGCCATGTCATACACACTGTCATGCCATGCATCACCATTCAACATATTATGCCATGTCTTGCACACTACCATACCATGCATCACCATTCAACATGTTATGCCAAATCATGCATAAATGCCCTATCATGCATCACCACACAATGCTATATCACGTATCGCGATACCATACCACGCATCATCAACATATTATGCTATTGTATGCATAAATGCCCTATCATGCATCACCACATGATGCTATGTTATACGTCACGATGTCATGCCATACATGATGTTATCTCACTAAATGCCACTGTCATATTATAAATGCCACGTCATTTATATCAAATCATGCTATGTCATGCATAATACAATGTCAGGCCATCTTTCATATACGATGCCATGCCAAGCATCACAACATGATTCCATATTACGCATCATGATGTAATAACATATCCTGCACCATATCATGTCATACATTGCTATGCATTACTGCATCTTCTTTCACGGCATGTTAGGTCTTCCATCATTGCATGTCAAGCACTAGGCATAACCAATGAACTGCACTATGTCGTACCACCACACGATCAATACATGACTATTTATGTAATGTATTTTCCCTAAACTCTTAGACATCTAGGGGCATCGCATATATCGGAGTCAGTCAGCTCACGCTTCATATGTTCTCATGCATAGGCTTGTCCAAATCCCTGATACTTGGCTCTCAGCACCCTAATTTTCTATACATAAATGCCCATCTCTGCATGCTTCCCGGATCTATTTGCATGAATTTTTACTGTTTTTCCCATTGGTTACTCATGCTTAATTTTTCTTTCTTTTTATGGCTAGCTTTACTCGGGTGTGTGATTTTTGTAGAAACACCGGATGACATAAACCGAATGGAGCAAAGACCGAACGAATAGCCGCCCCTTCAACCCTCCTGATCGAATGAGTTCACCGTTCTCGGGTGAGAAGAAGATCCAGTTAGGCATGAAGCTGAATCCAACCAGGTGCCCATTCTACATGTGTCAGAACAAGGAGATCCGGTAAAATGGCAGATATATCAAGCATGGAGATCCGGTCAGCCATCCATCCGGTTAGTCATCCATCCGATAGTCAACTAGCAAGCACTGAGGAACAAAAGGGACCTATACTGGGTAAATGGAATCCAGACCACTGGGCTTGCACAGATTACAAGGAAAAGATTATCTTTGGATCCTTGCCCAGAATGGAAAGACCAAGATGATGGCCCATACCTAATACCAGACCAACTTTTACCAACTTGGTATGGCCATCATCACAAAAAGTCTGATTGATGGGACACATTTGTGGGAATTGGCAGAAAGTTGCTCGACTTGCTTGACAAGACTTTCACCCTTTTGAGGGTATAAATACCCTTGTATAAAGCTGAAGAAGGGAGTTCTGAATTTTGGGTTCAACATCAGTTTAGAATTTAAATTCTTCTCTGTAATTACTTTTCTTTGTTCATAGCTTAGTTTAAGTTTTTAGTTTAGCTTTTACACAGCAGCTTGGGTGAAGCTACCACCTTCTTCTCCATCTTCTCAACCTCTTCATCTTCTCCAGTTTATCACCATCTACCTACTTCCATTCATTCCCCACAAACTCAGCATCAGCATTCAGTACCATTGTAAGAAAGGAGGAAGCTTTATTTTCTAGTTTGCTTTTCTTTCTTCCTTTTTAATCTCTTGTATTGTTGCTGAGTTTTGTATGTTTGTCTTTATGAAACTTCTTTCAAACATGTGTAACTAACCCCTTTTGTGTGGGTGATATCTGTTAATAAAGGTTTTTGACTTTGTTCATTGTTGGTTTCCTTCAAGGAAGTATGTGTTGTATGGATTCCTTGTGTTTATGATTTTTGTATGTGTATAGCATGATCACCTGTATGCTTATATTGATCCACTAGTGGCCATGAGAGTAAGGGCTAGTGATAGATCATCACAGTGGGATCTCAAGAACTGGATAGGTTAGAGATAGCTTCTATCAGTATCTTGAATGAGTTATGGAGAAACTGCACCGAGTGTAACTAACCGAACGATCGAGTACAACGACAGCTAAGCTCGGGTCAAATTTAGTTAGATAAGGGGACTTGACCTAGATATAGGCTCTTCCCCGTATAATCCTCCATCATTCGGCATATATTTACCTGACATTTACACTGTTCAAATCCTTTAAGACCGGATATCACCCATACTTTTCACAATCAGTTTTTATCCATCTTTTCATCCGCCCGAGTGGACCCCAAGCTTTGTTCTTTATTGCTTCCCGTTGTCTTTTTAGTTTTGTACTTATACCGAATACACAAACAAACATTCAATAATTCATTCATTACACACTTACACTTGCACTAATCTTACACACCAATGGTCCCTTGGGTTCGGCCTCGGTTCATCGGTTCATTCAGGCTAGGACTTCCCGAGTATTATAATAGAGTAAGCTTACGAGTGCACCAGAATTTTGGCACCGTTGCCGAGGAACTATTTGGTTTCCAGTGTCAAAATTTGTTTAAGTTTGGTGTGTTCTTTATTTGCTATTAGTTACTGCCTGGTAACCTTATTCTTTTTTCCAGAACTACTGTCTCTTGAATTTTTCATATGCAGGTCACGAAGCAGTCAGGATATAGTGCCTTTTGATCTAGAAACTGAAGCAACTCTGCGAAACCTGAGAAGACAGTAAAGAGACCAAACCAAACCACAAGAACAACTGGATCCCATCCATGTGAATCTTCCGCCCAGACCAGGAATAAAGCAGTATCCGCCAACACCTATGGATCAACCTCCAAGGAGAACCATGGCAGATTATGCCATGCCAGCAGTAAGAGCAAATTTGGGGGCCATTGTCATACCTCTAACAGCAGAGGGAGATTTTGAGATTAAACCGAGTACAGTCTTAATGGTACAACACAACACTTTTCATGGGAGACCCGGTGAGAATCCTTACTCTCACCTGGTGAATTTTGATAATGTATGCGAAACCTTTCAAATTGCTCGAGCCTCCGAAGACACAATCAAGCTACAGCTTTTTCCTTTCTCACTAAAAGATGATGTACAGACATGGTTAAGAAGCCTCCCGCCAAATTCTATCACTACCTGGGAGCAAATTAAGCAGGCTTTCCTGTATAAATATTTCCCGCCTCACAAGACCGCCCGATTAAAAACAGCCCTTACTAATTTCAGGCAACAGTGAGGAGAATCACTTTATAAATCTTGGGAAAGATTCAAAGACTTACAAAGGGAATGCCCATACCATAATATCGAAACATGGCATTTGATGTAGATCTTTTATGGAGGTATTTCAGATGAAGATAGAAATATGTTGAATGCCGGAGCCAGTGGAAAATGGATGACTATGGCCCCAGAGGAAT
>CAOJCR016156005.1:0-11154 GCA_948330485.1 Euphorbia neoarborescens
AATTAATTTAGTTTATTTTACCTAAACATTATTGTTTCCGCCTTTGATACGCCAGCACCCTATCATTAGAGTTCGTAGAGATACACTTTTCTCTTTGGGTTCGATACCTGGAATTACTCCAGATTTATTACTTGACAACGACGGGATACACTTCCCTAAGTTGAGCGTTTAGCCTTTACAGCACCTACATCTAAATTGTATTATTTTATATCACGCTGAGAGCGCATCAATCCTCTCCTTGAAAGATTGCGTCTTCCGAAAATTCAATCTTCCTTCTGAATGTTTGAGTTTCTTAATTCCAAAGTCTAATCCTCTCCTTGAAAGATTGCGTCTTCCAAAAGTCCAATCCTCTCCTTGAAAGATTGCGTCTCCCTAAAATTCAATCCTCTCTCTGAATGATTGAGTCCTTCAATTTCAAATTCCAATCCTCTCCTTGAAAGGTTGTGTCTTCCAAAGTTCAATCCTCTCTCTGAATGATTGAATCTCTTCACTTCAAAGCTCAATCCTCTCCTTCAAAGATTGTGTTTTTCGAAATTCAGTCCTTTTTCTGAATGATTGAATATCTTCATTTCAAAGCCAAATCCTCTCCTTGAAAGATTATGTTTTTTCCAAAGTTCAATACTCTCTCTGAATGACTGAATCTGTCAATTTCAGATTCCAATCTTCTCTTCGACTCTCAATCCTCTCTCTGATCGATTAAATTTCTCATCTTTAGAGTCCAATCCCTTCCTTTATGGGTGGCATTTCTTTTTCCTCATTATCATTCCTCATTCATATAGTTCGCATTATACCTTCATCATTAATCGAAGGGTTAAAATTTTTGTTTTCAAAATAGTAAATTAAGTGATGAAAGCATTAGAACATCGCATCATTGCACGAATACTTGTTTGATAGACGACTCTAGGGGCAGAAACTTGTATTAAGAATTGCATTCCAACGAACCATTGCTCTTTCAAGAAGATTTTCATATCTACAAGACCGATGAATTCGAATAGTCCATCTTTAAGGCACACCTCTGGATTCAAGACAATCCACGTTCAGGCTACCTCGGGATTAGGACAACTTACGCCAATGTATTTTCTGAATCTTTAAACAAATCCCCCAGTGGATCAAGCCTCGATGACTCCACATTTAGGTAAGTATTTCCCATGCTCACAATCGTGTTCCTGTATTCAGATAATGAATCCAATCATACAAGGGGCAACTGTAAGCACGGGATTTTCCCTAGGGCGATGATGAAATCGGTATTTGTCGATTCCATTTTATACTTTCATATTCACTCAAGTTTGTCAAGAGAAATCCAAGGACTCCGACATCCGCATAATGAAGGATCAAACCAAATGTTTCTCGAACAATTTTGTCGACCTAAGCCCGGTTATAGGTGTGCAAGACCTAAAGCCTAATTAGGCCCAAACCCATCCAAAAGTCCACTCACTCAACCCAAAACCCAAAGTAACACAATTTCCACACCCAAAATTCAAATAATAAATCAGATTTTTTTCCTACCCAAAAATAAAAATGGGGACCATTTCCCTCTTTGGAAAAGATGCCTTAAGAATAAACAAAAAGGAAGTTGGTCTACTATATAAAATAGGGAGACAGCTTTATGGGTTTTGATTGGTGAAAAATCAAATTTTTGGGGATTAAAAAGGAGGAGTTTTGGACGTGGAAGAGGGAGGCCACACTTTTGAAAGTTTCAACACCCTCCGCTCACTTGAACCCAGTCATAACTCACTAACTTCCAACCAAAGTTTTTGGCACCTCTCCATTCAAAAACTTTCAAGTTCCAACCTTGATTCTTAACCATTTCCTTTCATTCTCAAGCTCCAACTTCAGATTCCTCTTGATCCCTCTTCTTCTCCACTTTAATTTTCTTCTACTCTTAATCTTTTCCTTACTCATAAACTTTCATCTCCTTCTCCTTTTTTTTTAAAGTTCATAACTCCTTCCACTCCTTGTTTTCAAAAACGAGAGTTCCTCCATTACCAACCCAAAAACCTCTCTAGAAAACTCTAAAAGTGAGAGATTTCCTCCATAAATCTTCTCATTTTGTAAAGTTTCAATTTCTTACATCAAAAACTCGGGGAAATATACTTGGTTTAGGTGCTCGGATCGGCGGAGTCTACCGGCATTTATCTCGGATTCTCGCTTGCAAACTTATAGATATACAGCACTCAGGTAACTACTGAGCCCTAAAACTCCTGTTTTTCATGTTTTCTTTCTGTTGTGCATGTTTGGAAAGTGATTTTTATGTTCAACATGTAAAATGTAACTGTAAACCGAAAATCGGTACTTTGTTCAGGAAAAGGAAAACACTTCTCAAAAAAGGATTAAATACAGCTAAAGGTTCCCCCTTTGTGACTATATTTATGTATCTTAACTATAATGGAGTGTTTGGGGGTGAACTTGGATGAAACCGACTTAAAAAACAGACTAACATGAGTTAAAACGGGTAAAACCGGCTTTAAAATGAATATGCTTAACCTCTTGGTTTAAAGGCCTAAAATGGAGTTTTCGGGGTTAAAATCATATTAGAATACTTAAAAATGGTTAAATATGGAAGCCCCAGACATCCCGGAGTGTTTTTGTATTCCTGACCAAAGTTTCCGAACAAAACAAAGAAAAAAAGATAGAGTAGACCTCTGGCTCGAGCTCGGGCTAGCAGAGCCAGGCGTCGGGCTTACCTAGCCCGAGACTCAAGCATAGGGGGTCAGTAACAGACCCTCCGGCTCAAGCTTGGGCTTGTTGAGCCAGGCATTAGGCTCGCTAAGCCAGAACTCGAGCCAGGTAAAAAAAAGGCACCACGCACGCAGATCTTAAAAATGTTGTATCTCGCTCGTCTCTTGTCCAAATTACACGTATAATATACCGTTGAAAAGATCTTTTGATGTAGAAACTTATGAGGTGTTTATCTTATTTCAGTTTTAAGCTTGAACACGTCATAATGTGGTTAAGAATCAAAAATGATTCTTTTTTTATTTTTAGCCAAATAAATGACTTTTTTTTAATCAAAACTGCTAAATCATGCATTTTTACTTACGTTTTTGTATGATTTATTTTAATCCAGATGAGTGCCAGTAATTATCATGATATTTATTCTGCATCTGAGACCTAGATTTAAATTTCTGCTCTTGTGCATTTGAATCTAGAAAACTATATCGGGAAGCTTGGTTTAGGGCCGCTTACACCAGTCAACGAAGGGAATTATTTCCCGGGTTTTCAACCAACAAGATTTGCATGTCTCCAAATTAAAATTGAGCCAAATAATTTTCAAAATAATAATCACCACAACCCTTCCGAAATCGAGCCAAAATGTTTTTGGGCCATCGCGAGACCATCCTTCAGCCCAAACTATTCGGTCTGACTATCTGAGATGAACCGAACATCCCCTTAAATAAATAACCCCAAGCTATCATCCTTTCCCTTCTTCCCGCATGTCCATTTCAAGCATGATTTGTGTGCTATATTTTTAATTTCAAAGTTATTATGTATGTTAGTATTGTACATGTATGTTGTATATCCCCACCCCCAATTCAATGTATCCCATAGTGTAGCTTGTGTGTATGGTCTATAATTAATATGTGTTTTTTACTGCTTTCTATTGCTTGCGCGATCACTTAAATCCAAAACTTAAAATCGACTTAGATTTTCTTTTGCAAATAAAAATACTTCATTTTTCTAAATGTTGTCGACTTCTTTAAAGACTTTTGAAAAAAGATAAATAGATGTCTTGTCCGAACCCGATCCTTGGATCACGATTTTGGATTTAAACTTAGGATCCGAGCGATACCGTGAATTAATTTCTGGTAGAGGTTAGAACCTGATGGCGAATCCAAATATCATTTTTTAGAGATTCGAGTTTGAATTTCTTTCTAAAAATGCTTTCACATTTTCCAACTTTGATCTTCAACTCAAAATAAGGCCTTAAGCTTGCGTTCACACGTAATTCCAAATTAAGGAAATTCTCCACGAGAGCCTCATCTCGCTTCTTATGTGAAAGGTATTCCAAAAGGAGTAATCCTTAATTGCTTAAGGACCCGCTTTCACTACATTTTCTTTCAAGTCCTAAGAGAATTGTTGCCTTTTTCCAAAAACTTAATTTTCTTTTCGGAAGTCCCGCTTTCGAGAAAAGGTCGCTCACTGGGGAGTTTTATTTTCTTTTTGAACTTTATTTTACAATAGTTTTCGAAACCTTGGAATTTTGAAAAGGAATCTTGACAAGCCTTTGAAAGACTTTTTCAAAAGATTTCAAAGAAATCGACAATCTTTTTCAAAACAAAGTATTATTATTTGCGCATCCATTTAAACAGATATTTACTTTTGTGCATTTGCATTTCAGTAGACACATTTCAGTAGACACACTTTACTCCTCACCATGCTAAGACCACCATACCTACCCCGATTTCTCAAGAAAGTGTCGCTATGTGCCCACTAGTTGCTCACAAGGACACCTATTGAGTTACCACCGATAGTCTTGTACCGTAATCTACTCGTTCGAAACTATTTGGGGATAGATAGATGGTATATCTTGCTATGAGGCCCTCCTTTGCTATCCGGACTTTGACTTCCTTGCATAGAGGCTGTAGAAATTTCCCTTAGGATTCCCAAAACATAAAATAAAATGGATTTAGTTTCGACCCTTGTCATTACCCGTTAATGACAAGGAGAACCCCACCAAGGAATGGTTAGAGACTTTATACCACGTGGACATATAAGGTTGGAAATTTCCTCTTTGCATGCTGTTTGCTTTTGTTTGTGTTTGTGAATTCCAAATGCATTCATTCAAGTCAATCATTCCATACTTTAGCACACGCATGTCGTATGCCACACTAACCTACACTTTATATGTAGCCACATGCATCTCTTATTCGTGTCTCATAACATGAGTTGTAGTTGCATCCTCTCTAGGGTACACCACAGCTAAGTATTTTAGTGGGACTTACCCAAATTGGGTGTCATATCCATCATACGGTTCTATATAAGCAACGCATCATAAGCAAGCATAACGTCATTCCCCGGGGTACCACATCACGCACCACCTCACGATGATATATCAATCCACATAGTATGCCATGATATATACCACACCTTGCTATGCATAATCCATGTCGTCGTACACCATTCATATAGTATGCCATGCCTTGCCATGCATAATCTATGTTGTCATACATAACTTACGAAGTATGCCATGATATATGCCATGCTTTGCCATGCATATATCGATCAAGGAATGAGAGCTAATCCTCATACACTTTTATACGTCTAACCACACTTATCACTTTCACTTATTCAAGTGGTCTATTCAGCCAAACCCTTCACCTATTCAGGTGGTCTATTCAGACAAACCCTTCGACTATTCAGGTGGTCTTTTTCAAACAAACCCTTCGTCTATTTAGGTGGTTTATTCAGACAAGCCTTTCACCTATTCAGGTGGTCTATTCAGACAAACCCTTTGCCTATTCAGCTGGTCTATTTAGATAAACCCTTCACCTATTCAGGTGGTCTATTTAGACAAACCCTTCACCTATTCAGGTGGTCTATTCAGACAAACCCTTCGCCTATTCAGGTGGTCTTTTCAGACAAACCCTTTTCCTATTCAAGTGGTCTATTAAGATAAACCCTTCAGCTATTCAGGTGGTCTCTTCAGACAACCCCTTTATTCAGGTGGTCTTTCAGATAAACCCTTCACATATTCAGGTGGTCTTTTCAGACAAGCCCCTTACCTATTCAGGAAGTCTTTTCAGACTACTCTTGTCTATTTGGACAGTCCTTCTGGATAAGCCTTGCCTATTCAGGCAGTCTTTTTAGACAACTTTTGCCTATTCAGGCAGTCTCTTCAGACATCTCCTGCTTATTCAGGTAGTCTCTTCAAACAGATTGTGACCAAAGTTACGACAACTGAAGCCCTAACCTTTTCGGGAATATCCAAGTCACTCCTTTCTTTCGACTTGAAATCAATATTTGAGCGTTACCTTAGTCAAGGATATTCATATCAATTTCCATGCATTCGTTATGTACACGCAATCATGCATCACATCGCAAGTTCCCATTTGTTGATCAAAGGGATAAAAATTTTTGTTTCAAAATTCATCAATCAAGAAATGAAAACTATTTCTGCTTATACTTTCTCGAAAGATATGTCTAGGGGCAGGATCCTCAAGAATACTTTAGCAGGATGTCTGAACTTTTGACAACATACCTCACGGTAAACCTTAAGGTCTCCAGCGGACTCCATCTTCATGACGTCAGCAAGAGATTCCCCAGTGGGTCAAGCCTCGACGGTTCTGTATTCAGGTAGGTATTCCCCATGCTCATAATCGTGTTTCTATATTCAGTCAATGAGTTCAGTCACACGAGGGGCAACTATGAGCATGGGATTTTTCCCGAGGCAATGAGGAAACCGACATTTACCAACCCCATTTTTACGCTATTATATTCGTGAGAGTTAATCCAAGAACTCCGACATCAGTATAATGAAGGCCTGAATCAAGTGATTACCAAGTGATTTTTGTGATCCAAAACCGAGCATATGCACGCGGGTCTAAATCCCGATTGGGCCCAAATCTCCCTTCGAATCCAAAGACCCAATTAAATATATCCACCTTTACTCCCAAAAATCAGATTTATAATCTGAATTTTCCAAGTCAAAAGAAATAAAAAGGGGCTTGCCATATAAGGTAAAGATACCTTTGGAGACAACAAAGAAAGAAGCTTTAATCTCTTCCCATTTTGGGAGGGGACAAACCCTTGCTTTTGAAATAAAAATAAGAGATGTAGCGAGGGGGTGAGGACCACATTTTTAGGCAGCCAACTTCTCTAAAATTTTTGCTCTTTATCTTTCTTCAACAACACACAATTCTCTCACCACATTAACTTATAATCTAGGTTTTCCTCTCTTCTTCTCTCATCTCCTTCAACCATGATTCCCCTTCTTCTTCCTCAGCTCTTCCTTCCCCTTTTAACCAGAAATTCCATAACTTTTACCTCTCATTTTCTTAAAATTTTCATCTTTGCTTGATTCTCCCATCAACCCTTTTCTCCCTCATCATAAGACATCAACTTTCCCTTTCTTCTTCTTCTTCTTTTCACAAAAATCTCTCACTAAAACTCACCAAATCACCTCACAAACTTCAAGGTAGAGAATTTAAGTCACAAATCCCTATATTTTGAGTCTTGTTTCTGATATTGTCAAGAAACGTACTTGGTTCGGGTTTTGGTCTCTCGACAAAGACGGACAGAGCACTCAGACTTCCAACTCGCATACCCGAGGATACACAGCATCTAGAAAACTACTGAGCCTCAAACTCCTATTCTTATCTTACTGGTTTTCTGTTATGTATATATGGAAACTTGGTTTTACATTTAACACATGAAACCTAATGATAAACCAAAAACTGAAACTTTGTTCGAGAAAATGAAAGTGCTTTGAGAGAAACAGGTAAAATGTAACTAAAAAGGGATTTTTATTATTCTTCTAGACTTCTTTATGCACCCTAGCTGAAATGGAGAGTTCATGGGTAAGTTTAGATTCTAAACCGGACTAACACAGGCTAAAACGAACGAAACTGACTTAGTTTTGGATATGTGTATTTTCAATTTTTAAAAGGTCTAAAAGTGTGTGTTTTTGTGTAAAAATACTTCCTGTATATTAAAAATGGTTAAACATGAAATCCCGAACATCCTGGAGTATTTTTGGATTCCCGAATGAAGTTTTCAAGTTAAAACAGACTATAACACGCCGTGTTCTGGGACAACACACCATGTTTCAGTGCAAAACACGCAGTGTTCCCCAAACACATCGGCATGTTTTAGCACTGGAACTTAAAATCGAAGAACAGCCCAGAACATGCTGTGTTTCAGCCAACACACCATGTAACAGAGCAAAATAGAGCAAAACACGCCGCGTTTTTAGAACATGCCGATGTGTTTTGCCACTGTCAACCCAGCTCGATAAATTCATCTAGAACACGCTGTGTTCTTCCATAACACGCCGTGTTCTTCCATAACACGTCGTGTTCCAGGTCTGATGAGCAAAAAAATTGGGTTTTTTTCACCGCTTCTCTTTAAAAATGATTCGATCTTCGGTTTCACTCGAACAAAAGGCGTTTTCAAGCTAAATCATGCATTTTATTGGCCTTACCTTTTTTTAATTTTTGTTTATTTATGCTTTGTTAATCGATGTGTACCGATAAATTAGTGAGATATATATTTGTATATAAGACCTAGCCTTAATTTCGTGTTGAGCGTTTGCATCTATAAAACCATACCGGAAAGCCGGGTTTAGGGCCGCTAAAACCAATCAACGAAGGGAATTATTTCCCGGATTTCTAACAAACAAAATTTGCATGTCTCTGAACTAAAATTGAGCCAAATGATTTCCAAAATAACAACCACCACAACCCTTTCGAAATCGAGCCAAAATGTTTTCGGGCCGTCACGAGACCATCCTTCGACCTAAACCCTTCGATCTGACCAATCGAGATGGATCGAATGTCCCCTAAATAAATGACACCGAGCTATTGTTCTTTCCCTTCTTCTCGCATGTCCATTTCAAGCATGATTTGTGTGCTATATGTTATAATTTCAAAGTTAATATATATGTTAGTATTGTACGTGTATGTTGTACATCCCCGCCCCAATTCAATGTATCCTATAGCATAGCTTGTGTGTATGGTCTGTAATTCATGTGTTTTACTGCTTTCTATTGCTTGCGCGATCATTTAAAACCAAAACTTAAAATCAACTTAGGTTTTCTTTCGCAAATAAAAATACTTCGTTTTCCTAAATGTTGTCGACTTCTTTAAAGACTTTTGAAAAAGGATAAATAGATATCTTGTCCAAACCCGATCCTTGGATTATGATTTTGGATTCGAACTTACGATCTGAGAGATACCATGAATTAATTTTCGGTAGAGCTTAGAACCAGGTGGCAACTCCAAATATCGTTTTTTAGAGATTCAAGTTTGAATTTCTTTCTAAAAATGCTTTCACATTTTCCAACTTTGATCTTCAAATTTAAATAAGGCCTTAAGCCCGCGTTCACACGTGATTCCAAATTAAAGAAATTCTCTACAAGAGTCTCATCTCGCTTCTTATGCGAAAGGTATTCCGAAAGGAGTATTCCTTAATTGCTTAAGGACTCGCTTTCACCATATTTTCTTTCAAGTCCTAAGAGACTTGTTGCCTTTTTCCAAAAACTTAATTTTCTTTTCGGAAGTCCCGCTTCCGCAAAAAAGTCTCTCGCTCTCAAGCTCAGATGGTTATCATCCTCTCAACAAGGAAGATGATAAAGGGAGGTCCCAGGATCGAATCTTACCTCCAACAACCTACCAAGCACATATAACATGGATTGGAGACATGGTTGGAGGATCTAGACTGTATTCCCTACGACCCATAAAAAATCTAGGGCCGGTCAGGGCCCAAATGCGGCCCACGGCCTGCGACCCATTAAGTAATGCCGTGAAAAAAAGGATCTTTTTCTGTCGGTGTTAGTACTGGTCACAGGCTAAGGACGGCCATAGGCCCTGCTCAGATGGTTGTCATCCTCTCCCAAGGAAGGATGATAAAAGGGAGGTCCTAGGTTCAACACCCACCTCCAACAACCTACCAGGCACCAAAATTAGCATGGGCCTAGAGATAATGGATTGAGGGGATCCAGACTGCAATCCCTGTCGGCCCAAACAAAGTTAAGGGCCCATGGCCTATGACCGGTACTAACATCGATAACTGGCTTCTTATTTGAATTCTAAACCTAAAAAAATTGTTAATTTGGATTAGATTAAGTTAATTACTAATTAGTAATTATATAAATAAAATAAAATAAAATAAAAATAAAAAATTTGACTGTTAATACTAATAATAATACAAATAATAAAATGAATTATGAAGAAGTCAATTAGAAATGAAATCAAATTAGAAAGATGGTCTAAATAATTTAACTAGTTAAGAGTTTTTGTAGGATTTTAGTTTAAAAGGACAAAAAAAATTTGACAAATTAGAGAGATAAACCATTTTTATCAATTAAAAAATTAAAATAAAGGAAAAAAGAGGAGAAAGACATAATCTCAATAAAATAGAGGATACACGCTATAAAAGTAACTCTAGAAAATACAAATATCACACATTATATTTATTGTTGATCTATTGTGATTATTTTATTAAAATTATTATTATTGTGTGTTTATTTCATTTTGTTGATTTTCAAAAAATATAGCTATAGCGGTCGATCATGGGTAAACTTATGTTTGTACGGCTGTAATTGATATCCGTATTAAATAAATTAAACATGTGAAGTGATATTTATGAGGTATTTATAAATTTTGTCTAAGGGCCAGAATTTAGAATTAAGTCGTACGAATTTTCTCATACCCGTGAGGATATAATTTATATCCGTTCAAAAATAAAATTAATCCGCAGATGGGTAATTTTGTATTGATCCAAATTTGTAGTTTTTTTCTATTTCAGTTTAGTAATTATATCCGAGTGAATTTAGTTAGTCCACATAGGCATAAATTAAATCTGTACAGGTCCCTGCTTACGCAGCAGCCCCTTGTTGAGAGACTCACCTGCCATTTCCAGGTGCACACCCCGAGTCGGATCCGGATTAGTCAGAGCTAAGCTCTGGATAATAGATGGGATACCAAAAAATAAAAATAAAAAATAAATTCGCACGGATATAATTTCTGGGCAGAGGACATTTTTTGGACCATTTTTATGCATTTGATTTAGTTTAAATTCCTGCATTATAATACTCGAATCCGCAAATCAAGTCAAGAAGCCAGATTTAAATCTGCTAAAACAGTTAATGAAAATCTCAATTTACTGAAATTATACCAATATTTACATGTTTTAAATTAAAATTGAGTCAAACTATTTTAAAAAAAAAGAGTAAAATTGAAACAATTATTCATCGGTTCACAAAAAATTATTTTTAGCGTTTAATCGGGTTTACTAGTTGAAAAAAAACCGAATTACCCTCTAATTGTATGATCTCGAGCGATCTTAATTCCCGTTCTGAGTTTTGTATGATTTCAAACTTGTGATTTGCCTCACTATTTCTATTTTGCAGGGTATAATAGAATTTCATCCACTGTATTTATTTTTCGTATTTTTATAATGCATCTTGCTATAGAATTCATTTGTTTTAGGTGATTG
>CAOJCR016163210.1:0-12345 GCA_948330485.1 Euphorbia neoarborescens
TCCCCAGCGGAGTCGCCACTATGGGTGCAGCGACTTTTCGGTAGGTTTTGAAAGTTAATGTTTTGATGGAGTCGAAGTCAAAATCGAAGAGAACAACTCGAAATTGAATAAAGTCAACAAGTTGTGAAAAGTGAAAGTTGAAAGGAAAGTCAAGTCAAAGAAGTCGATTTTGAAAAGGAAGATTTTCGGTGAAAAGTGGTAAAATAAAACATTCCCAAGCGAGTGGAATTCTCCTTTCCTAGTACCCCTCGCTAAGAGGTGGACCCAAATAGGGACTTGAGGCTTTCGGAGGAAGTCTTTCCAAACAACATGTGCATGTGAACGCATGCTTGGGGTTTTGTCAAAAGAAGGTTAGGTTAAAAAGAAAATGATTTTTGAAAAGAAATTCGAACTCGAATTTCTTGAAAACAATTTTGGAGTCGCCACTCGGTTCCAAGCTTATACCGGGAATTTATCACGTTATTTCTTGGATCCTAAGTCTCTAATTCAAAACCATGATCTAGAGATCGGGTTCGAACAAGGATTTTACTAATCCTTTCCAAAAATCGTTTTGAAAATCAGTAATATTTAAAAAGAGACATTGTTATTTGCAATAAAAAGCGTTTGAGCCCGAAAGATTGATTTTAGTTTGCATTTTTATTAAGGTGAGCGTCAAGCAAGACGGAAAAGCAAAGGCAATAAAGAAACATAGATTAGTCAAAGTATAGAATTTACAACCCAATCGAATCGACAAATAAATCCTATTGGATACATCTGTTTGGGAAGGGGAGTCACATCCATCTAACATGCATCAACATACATAAAGCATACAAAATAAACACGTAGCAAAGAGCGCATACTTGATAGTGGACATGTTATAAAAAAGAGAAGTTAGATAGCTCGGGTACATGTTATAGAGGGGGGCACCCACTCCGAAGTGATTTATCGAATTGAGTGTTTTGGGCCAAGGGATGGACTCGCGACGGCCCGAAAATTATTTTAGCGGAAGTTACGTATGAGTAAAGTGATGTTTATTTTTGAAAACTTTTGGCTCACATTTTAAGTCTTTGGTGGCATGCAAATTTTTAAGTGAGTCGAAAATCTGGGGTCTTGACCCCTTCATTGGACTGTGGTAGTGGCCCTAAACCCGGCTTCCTGACACGGTTTTCTAGATGCATACGATTTTACAAATGAATAATTTTAAGTCGCACATACAGATAACATTGCACTTTATTAGGCAGTCATGGAGTGTGGGACACTCGGTGAGTAGAAAGCAGTCCCGGGAGACTGGTTTTTATGTACCAAAGTTGGAATGAAACTGAAAACTTCACGCTCTTGACTCAAAGAGACTGTAAAAATTCATTTTAGACATGTACGGGAAAAGAACGGAACGAGAAAGCTTCTTTGGTTTGAAACAAAACTGAAAACCGTGACACCTTCACCTTTCGGTCAAATTTTGGCATAATTAAACTCAAAATTAGAATGCATATAATACACCGTTGGATTCTACACAGAAAGAGCTTTTCAAAAGTGTATTATGCGCACAATTCGGGCAAAAAACGGGGGAGAAAACGTAATTTTTGGGGGAGGCAGTGCATCCACACGAGTTCAGCAGGGTCACACAAATTCGTGTGACCTTGCAAATCTCGTGTGGTTTGCAAACAAGGCACACGACCTTTATTGGGTCACAAGACCACATGTGACACCTGAAAGGTCATGTCACCAATGGCCCAAGGGTGTCACGAGCTTTCAAGTGTCACACGAGGTTGTGTGATGCAAGAAAGTTCGTGTCAGCCCCTCTGCTTGGCGGGCAAGACAACAGTCTTCATCCGTTTTGGTCTTTTTTTGACTCGATTTTGTCCCAAACACTTTTAAAACAATTGTAAACTTCGAATAAGGTTAAAAGGAAGAGCTTTTACTAATTAAAACACGGTTTTGACAAAAATCAAAAAGTCACAGTAAACTTAAATCACAAAATAGAGCATGCAGGTTTCAAGTTCATTTCAACATCTACTCGCGATTAATCAACTAAACAAGCATAAATACAACAAGTCAAGCATGTTATTAGATGTTTGAGCTCAGAAAAACTACCTTTGTAGCGTGCTTTCAAGTGTATGGGTTGAAAGAAACCAAGAGTTGTCACACGTTCAAGTCCAAGTCCAATGTTTGTATTCCAGTGAAATCCTTGCTTTTGAGTCCCGAAGATCACAGAATCCAGAGTGTTTATGGATTCCTTTGGTGAGTGGATGAGTGAGTATGGAGTTGTGAGATTTTGGGGTGGTTTGAAGAACTTTGAAATAAGGGGATGAGTACTGGAAATAGGCTAAAAACCAAGAACAGAGTGTTTGTTTTTTCGAAACTTGTTGAAAACTTTTTGTTGCTAAGTGTCCTCCTCTCTACCAAGTCCCTCCCTGTTTATTCTATGGAAAGAGCTTTTTAAAGCTCCTCAAATTCAAACTTGTCGTGTCTCCTTGACCAGCAACCCACTTCACGCACATCACCAACAGTCTTCCCTTCCCCTCACTCCTTCACCTTTGCAGCAACTTTCACCGGTCTCAGTCACTTTCCACTGATTTGTGTGAAAAGTTACGGCCGAAAAGTTTACCGTCCCATCATTCTCTTCTTCCCACTGCGTTTCTTCTTTGTTTGGTGAGTTAGAGCTTAGGTAGTTGACGGGTTTGATAGGTTGGGTTGGTTTGGTTTGGTTTGGTTTGGTTTGTTTTGTTTGGTTAGGGTGGTAATGAAATTATGTGTGGTTAGGCTTCGGTTAAGCCCTGGTTTGATCGATTTTGTGGACGAACAAAATTCCTTTAATCCCGACATACCTAAACACTTGGCTCGGGCCTTGGTTGTGATAACTCAGGGCTTCTTGGACCCATACATGCATGTAAAAGGCCTGCAAAGGGTGCCCGAAGGACTGGTTTTCATCATCGCTCTAGAGAACATAAAATCCCGGTGCTCACACCCACAACATAAGCAATATCATTAATTTTCTTCTCGATCAAATATGGCACATATTTCTTGGATTGCAACTTGATGTATTTGCCAACTGGAAACCTTTCTTTCTTCAAAAACACCATAACCTGATCACCAACAACAGACAGCTTCTCCTTCCGATGTTTGTTGGCTGCTTATTTATATTTCGCATTGGATTACTCAAAGCATTTTCAAACCTCTGCTGCAACTGACCGTCAGTTCTTTGCCATATGCTTGGCTCCTACATTGTTGTCTCTCTCCTTTGGCAGCTTGATCAAATCCAAAGGATGTGAGGGTGCTTTTCGATAAACCACAGAAAAATGTATTTCGATGAATTGGAACTATTGTATGCACATTCAGCTTAAGCCAATATAGTGTCCCATTGCTTCGGTTTATCACCAATAATACTTCGAATCAAGTTTGCAAGCGATCTGTTAGTCACCTCCATTTATTCTTCTATAAGAGGATAAGCTGTACTGTAATAATTCAGGTAGGAATCAAACTGGTACCAAAGTCTACGCCAAAAGTGACTGAGAAATTAGCTATCTCTATCTGAGGTAATCGTCTTTGGCACTCCATGAAAACGTATAATTTCTTTGACATACAGCTTCACAATACTCTTGTTATCAGCTAATTTCCTGCAAGGAAGAAAATGGACCATTTTCGAGAACAGTCGACAACAACAAGCATAGAATCCACTCCTCATCGAGTACGGCATAGGCCGAGAAATAAATCGATCGACACATCCTCCCAAATGTCTTATGGAACTGGGAATGGTATGTATAAACCACTATTCTGTGAATGGCCCTTCGCTGTCTGGCACATATAGCATCTCTGGACAATCTTAGTTACATCTTTACGCAAAAGAGGCTAATAGAATCGTTCTATAACAGCTGCAATTGTCTTGTCTCTTCCCAAATGAACAGCTAGACCTCCCCAATGCAAATCACGAATGACTTTCTCCCTTATAGAAGACTGTGGGATGCAAAGCTGATTACCCTTCATCAAGAACCCATCATGAATGTGAAAATCAACACAAGGTTGTCTACTATTGCACTTCTCCCAATTCTCTCCAGACTGAGCATCACCCGCATATAACTAATTCAAACAGTCAAACCCCCCTGATTTAATTACTCAAAGTAACCATCTAGGCAACCCTTCGACTCAATGCATCTGCCACCTTATTATGGACTCCTACTTTATGCCTTAGTTTGGAAGAGAATTTTTGTAAAAACTAAATCCACCTAGCATGCATGTCTTTGCTAATTCTTACCTGATCATTGATAGTGGGAGCTATGAGAATATTATTAGTAGAGAGTAAGCTGAAGCATTGAAGTTGGAGCTAGAAAAAGACCCCAGTCCTTATCCAATTGGCTGGATAAAAGCAATAGAGAAGATCCAGGTGAAAGAGCGTTGCAAAGTACCATTCTCAAAGAACTGATAAATTTTATTTATTGATCAAAACTGCTCAAAATAGCAAATAATAAGGTATTTATGGGTTACAACCAATTAAAACCTAATGGAATTTCGTAAATAAAACAAAGTCTAAACTTAAACTCAAAAGTTCAGGCCTTAAACAACAAAATTTGGGCCCGATATTAGCGATCATGGGCAAAAGCCCAGTGATGAATATAGGGCTCAGAAATCAATCTCCAGAAACATATTATTATTGGCAATCGGGCTTCTCTAGCAAAAGTTATGGCCCGTCAAAGTTAGCACAATTTTCGACCTCCTTTGTTTTTATCGATTTGCTCCATATATGCATCCGCCATGGCTTCGACATAATTCTCTCCCACCTAAGAAAAACTCGACCTCAAGTTTTCTGGATACAACGGTTCGTCATCTGGATAGAATGGAAAAATATCTGCCACATTAAATCTCTTGTATATTCCTATGCTATTAGGCAGTCCCACAGCATAGGCATTATCATTAATTTCTTCTCGATCGAATATGGTCCATATTTTGTGGACTACATCTTGCTATATTTTCCATCTGGAAACTTCTCTCTCCGTAGAAATACCATAACCTGATCACCAACAGCAAACAACTTCTCCTTCTGATATTTTTCGCCTGCTTATTTATATTTTGCATTGGATTGCTCAATGCATTTTTGAACCTCTGCTGCAACTGACTGCCAGTTCTCTGCCATATGCTTGGCTGGTACACTGTTGTCTCTCTCTTTTTACAGCTTGATCAAATCCAAAGAATGTGAGGGTGCTTTTTGATAAACCACAGAAAGAGGTGTTATACCTGTAGTTCGATGAACGGAACAATTGTTTGCAAATTCAGCCTGAGCGAATGCAGTGTCCCATTGCTTCAATTTATCACCAACAATACTTCGAGGCAAGTTGCCAAGTGATCTTTTAGTCACCTCTATTTGTCCATCTATCTGAGGATGAGCTATACTACTATAATTGAGGGAGGTATCAAACTGGTACTAAAGTGTATGCCAAAAGTGACTGAGAAAT
Organism: Euphorbia neoarborescens; assembly: GCA_948330485.1. Classification (NCBI taxonomy): domain Eukaryota; kingdom Viridiplantae; phylum Streptophyta; class Magnoliopsida; order Malpighiales; family Euphorbiaceae; genus Euphorbia; species Euphorbia neoarborescens. Next base: position 5,424 of record CAOJCR016163210.1, read on the forward strand.
TTACTATCTCTGTGTGAGGTAATCGTCGTTGGCACTCCATAGAAATGTACAACTTCTTTGAAATACAGCTTTCAAATACTCTGGGCATCAGCTGCTTTCCTACAAGGAAGAAAATGGACCATTTTCGAGAAACGGTCGACAACAACAAGCACAGAATCCACTCCTCACTGAGTACGGTGCGGGCCAAGAAAAAAATCCATCGACACATCCTCCCAACTGTCTTATGGAACTGACAATGGTATGTATAAACAAGTATTCTATGAATGGACCTTCACTTTTTGGCACACATAGCATCTCTGGACAATCTTAGTTACATCTCTGCACAAATGAGGCCAATAGAATCGTTCCATAATAGCTACAATTATCTTGTCTCTTCTCAAATGACCAGCTAGACCTCCCCCATTCAAATCATGAATGACTTTCTCCGTCAAAGAAGACTATGGGATGCAAAGCTGATTACCCTTCATGAAGAACCCATCATGAATGTGGAAATCTACCCAAGGCTATCTACTATTGCACTTCTCCCAAATCTCTCCAAACTTAGCATCACCCACATATAACTCCTTTAAACAGTCAAACCCTACGATTTCGTTACTCAAGGTCACCATCAAGGAAACCCTCCGGGTCAATGCATCAGCCACGTTATTCTGGACCCCTGCTTTATGCCTCAGTTTGAAAGGGAATTTCTGCAAAAACTGAATCCACCTAGCATGTATGTCTTTGCTAGTTCTGACCTGATCATTAATAGTGGGAGCTGTGAGAATATTATTGGTAGAGAGGCAACTGAAGCGTTGAAGTTGGAGCTAGAAAAACACCCCAGTCCTTATTCAATTGGATGGACAAAAGCAACAGAGAAGATCCAGTTGAAAGAGCGTTGCAAAGTACCATTCTCAAAGAATTGATAAATTTTCTTTATTGATCAAAACTGCTCAAAATAGCAAATAATAAGGTATTTATAGGCTACAGAAAATTAATCCCTAATGGCAATTTCGAAAATAAAACAAAGTCAAAACCTAAACTCAAAAGTTGAGGTCTCAAACGACAAAATTTGGGCCCGACGTTAACGGTCCTAGGCTAAAGTAGAGAAATGAATATGGGGTTCGGAAATCAATATCCAGAAACATATTATAATAGGAAATCGAACTTCTCTAGCAAAAGTTATGGCCCGTCGAAGTTAGCACAATTTTCGGCCTCCCTTCTTTATATCAGTTTGGTCCATATATACATCCGCCATGGCTTTGACATCATTCTCTCCCACTTGAGAAAAACTCAACCTCAAGTTTTCTAGATACAACAGCTCATCATCTGGATAGAATGGAGAAATATCTGTCACATTAAATGTCTTGGACATTCCCAAGCTATTAGGCAGTCCCACAACATAAGCATTATCTTTAATTTTCTTCTCGGTCGAATATGGTCCATATTTCTTAGACTGCAACTTGCTATATTTGCCAACTGGAAACCTCTCTTTCCGCAGAAACACTATAACCTAATCACCAACAGCAAATAGCTTCTCCTTTCGATATTTTTTGGCTGCTTGTTTATATTTCGAATTGGATTTCTCAATGCATTTTTTAACCTCTGCTACAACTGATTGCCAATTCTCCGCCATATGCTTGGCTGGTACACTATTGTCTCTCTCCTCTGGCAGCTTGATCAAATCCAAAGGATGTGAGGGTGCTTTTCGATAAACCAAGAAAAACGTGTCATACCTATGGTTCGATGAACGGAACTTTTGTATGTAAATTCATCCTGAGCCAATGCAGTGTCCCATTGCTTCGGTTTATCACCAACAATACTTCGAATCATGTTGCCAAGCAATCTATTAGTCACCTTTTTTTGTTCGTCTGTCTATGGTTGAGCTATACTACTATAATTCAGGGAGGAATCAAACTGGTACCAAAGTGTATGCCAAAAGTGACTGAGAAATTTACTATCTCTGTCAGAGGTAATTGTCTTTGGCACTCCATGCAAACGCACAACTTCTTTGAAATACAGCTTCGCAATACTCTAGGCATCAGCTACTTTCCTGTAAGGAATAAAATGGACCATTTTCGAGAAACGATCGATAACAACACGCATATAATCCACTGCTCACTGAGTACAGGGTAGGCTAAGAACAAAATGCATCGACACATCCTTCCAACTGTCTTGTGGCATTGGAAATGGTACGTATAAACCAGTGTTCTGTGAATTTCCCTTCGCTGTCTAGCACATATAGCATCTCTGGACAATCTTAGTTACATCTCTGTGCAAATGAGGCCAATAGAATCGTTCCATAACAGCTACATTTATCTTGTCTCTTCCTAAATGACCAGCTAGACCTCCCCCATGCAAATCACGAATGACTTTCTCCCTCAAAGAAGACTATGGGATGTAAAGCTGATTACCCTTCATTGAGAACCCATCATGAATGTGGAAATCATCATAAGGCTTTCTACTATTGCACTTCTCCCAAATCTCTCCAAACTCAACATCACCCACATATAACTCCTTTAAACAGTCAAACCCTATGATTTTGGTACTCAAGGTCACCATCAAGCCAACCCTTCGGCTCAACACATCAGCCACCTTATTTTGGACTCCTGCTTTATGCCTCAGTTTGAAAGGAAATTTTTGCAAAAACTTAATCCACCTAGCATGTATGTCTTTGCTAATTCTGACCTCATCATTGATAGTGGGAGTTGTGAGAATATTATTGGTAGGGAGGCAGCTGAAGCATTAAAGTTGGAGCTAGTGTGAGTGTAGCGCCTTTTTAAAGGAAATAAAAATGGCATTTGGAAAGATTTGATTTGAAAAGGAGTTTGTGAAAACATAATGGATTTTGAATAAAGAGAAAATGGATTTTAAAAGAAGAAATAAATATAAACAGAAATTGAATTTTCAAAGGGGACAAGTTTTGTTGAAGTAAACCAATTTTTAGAAAAGAAAAATAAATTTTCGGAAAGAAAATAAATTTAAAAAAGGAGAAATTCAAACTCGAATTCCTAGAAAACAATTTTGGAGTTGCCACCCGGTTCCAAGCTATACCGGGAATTTATCACGGTATTTCTCGGATCCTAGGCTCGAATCCAAAATCGTGATCCAGAGATCGGGTTCGGACAAGGCTTTTACTTATCGTTTTTAGAAAGTCATTTAAAAATTGACAACATTTTGAAACAAAGCATTTTTATTTGCAAAAAAGCCTAAATTAATTTTAGTTCTTTTAATTTAGTGAACGCGTAAGCAAAAAGCGATAAAGAAAGTAGTAAAAATAAGCACAAAATTACAACCTTCTACAGCAAACTATCCTAGGGGATACATTTGTTAAAAATAGGGAAGGGGGAACATCCACGCATGCAAAACATTCATAATTGCTTAAAATGTAAACACTTCCAACATACTTGAAATGGACATGTGCAGAATGAGGAGAATAAGATAGCTCGGGAACAGACAAATTGGGGGACGCTTGATTCAAAGTGATTTGTTGGATTGACCGTTTTGGACCGGAGGATGGTCTCGTGGCGGCCCGAAAAACATTTTGGCTAATTTTACGATTGGGTTGCGGTGATGTTCATTTGAAATCATTTGGCTCGTGTTTTAATTTTTTTTGAGACATGCGTTTATTAGGTGAGTCGATTGTTTGGGAATAGATCCCTTCGTGGCTTTGATTTAGCGGTCCTAGGCCGACATTTACTGGAGCTCTAACAGGTGCATAATTACAGAAATAAAAAGCCTAGGTCACAGCTGCAGAATATTTACACATATGAATATCTAAGAACACAGATGAAAGAGTACCTGAACGCAACACATTTTTCAAGCTTAAAAAGATGATCTGCAGATCTAGCTTATAATTATTAGTTCAAGCATATCAAAGGAACACAAATGAACCAATATTTCACGATAAGAAACATCATTCCGATTCAATCCAATTTGAAAACCAATCAAATTCCGATGTAACGGATTTTGGATGAAGGGAACTCCATAATTGTGGAAAAAGAGCACAAATAATAATATCACATTTAATAAACAATCAAGTGATCTGTAAAAGAGCGGTGAACTAAAGCAGAAGAAATGAAATCGAAATTAACAGGCAACGGTTTGAATTCATAACAAAGCAACCCAATTGAAACTGAACCAAAAATTTGAAATCTAAACAAGAGAACAACCAAATATTATAATAGCTTTTAAATCCAAAGAGAAGATCACAACAACAAATGACAATTTACTGACAGAGACTCAAAACATTATTTCAATATAAATCTGAAAACAATTGACACCAATTTAAATCCCAAACAATTTAAACCAAAGAGAAAGCAAAAATGGAAAATGGCAAACCGAAGTCCACTGTTACCAAGTGCAGAAACCAATTACCAAAATGAAACATCATTTAAAATCTAAAAGGAAAAGAACATAATGAAGAGAAAAAACTCAAAAATCACATTTTCAGAACTTAACTCACAGAGAACAAAAATTTAAGAGGAGTTAATCATGGGGAAAATTAGAATTAGCATAGAAAACTTCATAGTTAACATATCATTTGAGATACGTGATACCGAATGAACATAAAACAAACTAACGTAAAATTCGTCTATAGCAAGAGGCGAAAAAGAAAATTGAATTCGATAATTGGAAAGAAAACGAAATTAAAACTAAAACTAAGACTCACGATAAACCTTGCAACCGAAACTCATACAAATAAATCAACTAACGAACGGGATCATTGCATGTCGACAGTAAAAATCAAGAATCACACAGAACGACAAACATCGCGTGTGGAAGAATAAAATCCACCCTGAGCCAACAAACACAACCAATGACCTAGGCTAAACCAATATTGCATCAACAAAGTCTTATGAATAGATTATTATCAATGGAGAATGGCAACAGCAGAGATAGAAACATGTCAGTTTTTTCGGCAGCACACTCAATACAATTGAATATCAAAGCATAATATAAACATCAATTCAATCAATAAGGAATCAAAAGAATCAAAGTTCATTTCTTTTCGGTCTCAGAATATACATGTTAGCCATGACATTCAGTGGATTTGAGAAGTTCCATAATAAAACCCATTGGTTTGATTTCAATTTATAGTTTTTGAATTCACCTTGATAGAGAAAAGTGGTGAAAAATGTAATTGATCGATTTCTTGCCTCTTGCTATCTTAATCGTAGCCACGCATCATCAGTCTCCTCCTGATCATGATATTTTGTTTAAAAAACTCACCCTAAAGATGCAGTCATCATGAAATCACAGCAACCCTTTTACTTGTGTTTTTAGTACTTCTATCGATTCTTCGGCCGACTCCTTCAAAGAATTTCTGTTAGCAGTGTTCTTTCATTGATTTCACTGGATTGACAGCCGATCGCCACCTCCAATTGTTGTCTCCAAATCACAGAAAAATCCTCCACCTTTAGCCAAAAACGCCGCCCCTCTCTTCTCGATTTCTCCTCTTCAAATCGCAGCTCCTCTTCACTTCGATTGCTCTCAAAAATCGCCCAAATCAGTCCCCTCCTTACTCAGCTCTCCCCCCTTTTCTCCCTTAAATTTCTAGCCTTAAATCCCCTTTTCTTTTGAATCCCCTTCAAATCATTCTCAAACCAAACTCCATCTCTTTTTTTTTTAAATCAAAATCCTATCTCTAATTTGAAAATCCAAGAAACTTATCCCTAATAGATCTGTATCTGTTATATCTCTTCATTTTATTCATTGCCAAAGAAAAACGACGTTGTTTGGTGGGTTAAAAAAGAAAAGAAAAAAGAAAAAAAAGAAAGAAAAGGGATGCGTTCCATGGGAATCGAACGCGGGACATAGGGGAATGGAGTGGAGTGTGCCAGCCGTTAGACTAGAGGCTTCTTCAGTTTATTTCTTGCGCCAGTATATATTTATCTAGACACGCTTTTCACTCTTATATCTTTCTCGACCCGACTTTGACTGACTGAAATTTAATTTGTTTATTTTCAAATCCAAATTAGTCTAAATAAAAATTATTTTTACTTTAAAACTTTAAAATATAATTTGACTTAAGATATTGATTTAACTCGGTTCGGTTATGTGAAAATTGTTCAATTTGGGATTTTAAAAATTTTTGTACGGATCATTTATTTTTGGAGCTTCTCATTTGAATCATCTGGAAGAACACACAAGCATACAAACAGGTCAGTAAAAGCCGATTCATTATAGACCTAGGGTAAAAACCCGGTGCTCACAGTTGCCCCTTGTGTAAGGAAATTCTGTTGTGGATAGAATTTTCAAACACGAAGTGAGCGTGGGGAATACTTACCTGAAAAGACAAGCCTCGGTGGCTTGATTCACTAGGGAACATCTTCAAAAAGAAAATTGCTTTGGCGCGGTTTGCCTTGGTCATGGAGTAGTTTTGACATGGACTTCTTTGAATCCAGAGGTACACGACTATTCTGAACCATTCGAATTCAGCAGCCTTGCGATCAAGAGGTCTTTCTAGAACATAGGGTTTTGTTGGAACATAAGAGTTAGTAAAAGATATGCCCCTAGACTCATCTCTCAAGTTAGTATGAGTGTAGCATGATGTGATGCGCATGAAGATGATATGGAGAAGTGATATTTTTATCACTTGATCGATAATTTTGAAACAAAAAATTTGCCCCTTCGATCGATGATAAAAATTATATGTGCGACACTTGAAGTGCATATGCTGGCAATAATTGAAGAGAATGCCACTTAGGACTAATAATCTTTATAAAGTCATCAAGAATTCCAATACAGACTCACCTCTCTGGGAGAAAGAAGCCATCGAGAATGCCATTGTGGGAAAAGGAGAGAATGCCAATACGGGCTCACATCTCGGGAAAAAAGTCATTAAGAAATTCCATTTCGGGCTCACAATCTTGGAGAAAAAGTCATCGAGAATGCCATTTTAGGCTCACAATATCAGAAAACAGTTATCGAGAAATGCCATTTT
>CAOJCR016166539.1:0-11371 GCA_948330485.1 Euphorbia neoarborescens
TAGGTCCATCATTAGCAGAGGAAAAACCGCAGTCCCCTACTAATGAAGAGGTCAAAAATAATAAAAAGGGATATGCCGAAAAAATCGCAGTCCTACAATTTCCAAAGACAACACAACAATAAGGAGCAAAAATCCATTTAAAACCAAAATCAAGTAGGTGCCACTATGGTCTTATCCTCAAAATACTCTCCAAAACATATTTCAATCCAATGTCCGTAAGGAACCACTATGGACTTACCCTTAGGACTCCAAAACCAATAATTCATCATAATCAGTTCACGAAAGAAATCTACTCAAAGGGATAAATCTCCTTTAAAACAAACATAAGATACGAAGTTGAGACAAATCAAAGTTCATTCAATTCAATAGTTTATTTCAAAACCATGATAAATACAAAAGTTATAAAGTCAGTCCATAGAAACATGCTTCGAAAAAACCATAATTTACAATAGAAAATTCAAAATTATGAAAAGGTTCAGAACTCATCGAGTTTTACACATAACTCGTCGAGTTTTGCATCAAAACTTGTCGAGGTTTGGTAACTCGAGGTCGAGTTTGATGCTGCCCAAAATTGAAAAACTTGAATCGCAAGAGAAGCACAAAACTCGTCGAATTACCACATAACTCATCGAGTTATGCCTCAGAAACTCACTGAGTTTTAATAACTGGACGGCAAGTTCAAGTCTGCCCAAACAATGGAAAACAGTTTTGGAAAATCAACTTCCACAGCATTTTTGAGCAAGAAAACCACCGATTTTGACACCACTTTATTCACAAGACTTTTAGCTCTATGTCTTAAAAATTCACAGAACTTAGAATCACTGAATTACGACTTACGAATCAAAAGTTATGATAAAAATACCGAAGGTTGTGCAAAACTGGAAAACATATAGAGGCAGGACAACAGGGCTAACTTGCAACAGAAATTCGAATGAGAAGGAAATCGATTTTGGCAAAACTCTCTTCTACAACCATGTAGCCTAATGTATTATAAAACTACTAGAATTGGAATCAAACAAAACAGAGTTGTGTAGAAAAAGAAAAGTCACGAAAACAAAAGGTTGTCAAAACTGTCAAAAACTGAAAACTCAACCATATAAACCCTAATTTGTTCTACCAACATCAAACCATCTACAAGACGATTTCAATCACAATCACAGCCTCAAAACTCCATACAACTAGTCTATATTTCATCCCAAATCAACCATGAAAACCAAAATTCAGCATAGAGAGAAGAAGCACGAATTAATTCATTGGAAATAACATCAAATCAAAACCAAGGCAATCACCAAGCATTCGATATTCAATTCTAAGTATAAAAGCATGGAGGGAGTAGTTACCTCAATGCTAAGCCCAAAATCAATAAAAAAAAACCGAAAATAGGGAGAAGAAAATCAATAGGCCAAAAATCCATAAGCTCAGCACAAATCAATCTTCAACCCTTAAGGAATCCATGAACAAATCAAACCCTAACTCCAAGAAACCTTAGCTGAATTGAATCAAGAGGAAAAGGAAGGGGTTTTACCTTAATCCAAGCACTAATCACTCAAGTCTTGAGAAGAAAAACAACAAGAAGGAGAAGAAACAAATCTGAAAATAGAGCTTCAAAGCAAGGAGAGGGCAGCCAAAATTTTGATAGAAGGGGAAGGGATGGCCGAATTTGATAGAAGAAGGAGAAGGGAAATCTCTTGTGTTTAGGAATTTGTAGAATGAGAATTAGGTTAGGTTTAGTATTAATAAGAGATTAAAATAGGAGTGGGCATACAAGTGGGCCGAAATGTAGGGAAAACAAAGGGAATTATTTTGCAAAAACTTTGGGATAAAAGGTAGGAATTCTAACTCTATTTTAATAGGCCTAACCCTAACAAGAAAAATTAAATTCTCAATCCAAAGCGCTATATAAAATTAAACCCAGTATAAAGAAGTTATTTAATCAAAATAAATTTTGACGGAATAAAATTTTAAAATATCATTTAATAAACTTGAATAAACCAACTATAAATCAAATTTCGATAAGAAATTGATTATGAAAAATGCGGGGTATTACAAGTAGTCAATGGATACACTGATGCTAGTTGCCAGACCGACGAGGATGAAAGGTAGTCGCAGTCTAGTTTTGTGTTTCTCCTTAATGGTAGAGCCATTAGTTAAAGATCCTCAAAGTATCCCAACATTCCAAATTCTTCTACAAAGGCAGAGTACATAGCTGCATGTGATGTAGCAAAGGAAGCAGTTTGCATTAGGAAATTCATAATTTAGTTAGGAGTGGTACCCTCTATCGTAGACCTAGTAATGATATTTTGTGATAACAACAGGGCCGTTGCACAAGCTAAGGAGCCCCGATCACAAAGAAAATCCAAACAATACTCAGAAAGTTTCACTTGATACGAGAGATCGTGGATCAAGGTGATATAGCATCATAGAGGGTAGACACAAGGAACAATGTCGTAGATCCCTTGACCAAGATGTTGTCAATTTCATAGCATCAAGTCATACTAGATCTGTTGGAATTAGGGATATCCCTACTTGGCACTAGTGCAAGTGGTCCATGAAATCTGATTTCTCCGAAAGATAAAATTTTGGTCCATATATATCAACACCCCTTGTGATCTTAGGGATCGGATCTGAGAAAATTCTAAATCAGTATTTAGCTGTGTGATTCGATTTCCTAGAGATGACTCGGTCCCTAACAGTCCTTAGAATTATTTTCGATCATCGAAAAAATTTTCAGTGATAGATTTTCGATCAGACTAGATATTTTTTTGAAAAATTATATTTCATCTGAAATGATCTTGAGAGAAAAGTTCCATAGTTTCAACTATGGAAATAAGGTTATTTTATCTAAAAGAATGTAGTTTCGAACTCTAATTTTGTAATTTTTGTAATTCAGGGACTAAAATGCAAAACTTATAAAAGTTTTTGTATAACCCTAAGGTCACTATACTATCGGGATTCTAAAAACATTTTCATTTTGAAAATGGAGATCACAAGAAATTTAGGATTTTTCCTTTATAACATTTTCTGTTCTGATTTAGTTTCGGCTTTTTTTGGCTTTTCTAATAATTTTTCACCTACACAGAATGTTAGAAATAAGGAGGGGTAATATTGTAATATTCACCTACAGTTACTCATCTATAAGTATGATGTATCTGTAACCTAATTTGATAATTCCATCAATAATAAATCAGCCGCTCTAAGTTCCCGAGGATATAGGTAAATTGCTAATCCTTGTTAAATCCTGTGTTTCTTTTTCTTTTGCAGTTTGTCTATTTACTGATTGTTAGTCGGATAATCTCTTCAATTTGGTATAAGAGCTGCATTGAGATGGCTATGTCAAGTGTGAAATTTGAGATGGTGAAATTGATTGTGGTAAATAAGGGTAAAGGATATGTTAGCACAATAAGGGATTCTGAAGGCTTTACGACCACAAAAGCCAAAATCTACAAAGGATAAGGATTGGGAGGAATGGTAGCAATGAGTAGCTAGAACAATAAAGTTGTGTTTGGTAAATGAGATCATATATCATGTAATGAATCTCACATCTCCATGGGAAATATGGAAGAAACGGGATAATCTATTTATGTCCAAATCCCTAATGAATAAACTGTATCTAAAGCAAAGATTATATGGGCTGAAGATGTAGGAAGGTTATGATGCATACCACATGAATGTCTTCAATGAGATAATAACAAATCTAGGTTAACTAGATGTGAAGATTGAGGATGAAGAAAGAGCAATGATTTTACAGTGTTTGTTACCCTCTTCTCACGAACATATGGTGACTGCTCTTACATATAGGATAGAAACAAGCAATGTTGAAGAGATTACTACTGCCTTATTAGATCATAACCAATGAAAGCAAAATGTAGGATAAAGCTCTAAAGCTAATGATTTATATATTAAGAGTAACCATGAATATGGTAGGAATATAGAGAAGGAGGGATCTGGAAAATGAAATTCTGGATCAAAGTCTAAGTGCAAGAAGATATTTTCTTGCTATAAGTGTAAGGAGGCAAGTCATATGAAGAAAGATTGTCCTTAGTGGAAGAAGCAGAATGATAAAAAGCGTGATGGACGATCAAAGTCGTTAAATGTGATGAAGAATGAGAATTCAAATTTCCTTGATAGTGATATGCTTTCCATCCAAACTAATTAGCTCATAAATGCATGGATTCTTGATTAAGGATGCTCTTATCATATAATGCCTAATAGGGAGTGGTTTACGACTTACAAGTCAATTAATTCTGGTTCGGTTTATCGAGGTGATGATTGATGTTGCAATATTATTGGTATTGGTGAAGTTAAAATTAAGATGTATAATGGTACTGTTAGATCCTTTTATGATGTTAGACATATACCAGATTTGAAAAAGAATCTAATTTCTTTATGCACTTTGTAAAAGAATGGTTTTATTCCTAAAGTTGATGAGGATAGGGAAACTATTAGAATTGTTAGAGGTGCATTGACTGTGATGAAAGGAAAGATAACTACAGGGAATACCTATAAACTATTAGGGAGTACAATTTTAGGTGGAGTTCATTTTGTTAAGTCATATGATGATAATTCTAAACTATGGCACATGCATCTTGGTCATCTAAGTGAATGAGGATCTAAGTGAATGAGGAATGACTGAATTGCATAACAAAAATTTACTGCATGGTGTTAAAGGCTACAAGCTGTATTTCTGCAAGTTTTGTGTCCTTGGAAAACAAAGTAGAGTTAGTTTTAGGAATAGAAAACACAAAACTAAAGGGATTCTTGATTATGTGCATTCTGATGCATGGGGGCCATCCAGGGAAGTGCTATTGGGTGGATCTCCAGATTACATTACTTTTACTAATATTTTTCTAGGAAAGTTTGGTTGTCATTCTTAAAACAGAAATATAAAGTTTTCTCCAAATTCAAGTTGTGGAAAGATGAGGTGGAGAATCAAACTGGCAGAAAAATCAAGTATTTAAGATCTGATAATGCACAGATACACAGATTCACAGTTAAAAACATTCTATGTAGAGCATAGGATTCAGAGGCATTGTACAGTACGAAAGATGCCTCAGCAGAATGGTATTACAGAAAAGATGAAGAGGTCATTAACAGAAAGGGCAAGATGCTTGAGACTAAATGTAGGACTTCCTAAATGCTTCTAGGCAGAGGCTGTGAGTATGGCATGCTATCTCTTTAACATATCACCATGGGCATCTTTAGGTGGTAAGGTTGTCGAAGAAGTTATGAGAGGTAATGAAGTTAATTTTAATCACTTATGAATTTTGGGTTGTCTAGCTTATATGCATATACCCGGTAAAGAAAGATTAAAACTTGATCAAATATCCAAGAAGTGCATCTTTCTAGTCTATAAGAAAGGTGTCAAGGGATATAAGTTTTGGGATCCTATGTGAAGAAATTGGTGATTAGTAGAGACACACTATTTAATGACCATTCTGTGCAGCATCTGAGAAAGTTGAATGTTCACCCAACATCTAATGGATCTAATTCAGTTGATTTGAAGAATTACAACCTGGTCAGAGATAGAGAGACACACCAATGTAAACCTCTAATCAGATTGTGTTTTGAAGACATGGCTTCTTTTGCACTTCACATCAGTGGTGAGGATCCAACTACTTTCCAAGGATCTGTTACTATCAAGGAGAAAGAGAAACAGATGGGTGCAATGGTAGAGGAGATAGAGTCTTTGCAGAAGAATCATACATGGGAGTTAGTTAAACTTCTTAAAGGAAAACGTCTATTAGCTACAAATGGGCATAGAAGAAGAAACCTACAGTATCAAAAAAAGAAGGGGAAAATTTCGAGGCTTGATTGGTAGCAAAGGGCTTCACACAGTAGAAGGGGATAGATTATGATGAAATATTTCTCCTATGGTTAGGCATACTTCGATCAGAGCAATACTTGTAGTGGTAGCCGTTAAGATTTGCATTTAGAGCAGGTGGATGTTAAAACTTCATTCTTACATGGTGATTTGGAAGAGCAAACTTATATGTAGTAGCCAGAAGGGTTCAGTCAACCTGAACATGAACATTTAGTTTGCAGGCTAAAGAAATCCCTATATAGGTTGAAATAATCTCCAAGATAATGGTACTAGTGTTTTGATTCCTGTATGATTCAGATTGGTTACAAGTGATGTGAGTATGATTCTTGTGTTTATGTAAAGAGCCATGATGATGGTTCTTTTATTTTTCTGTTAATGTATGTTAATGATATGTTGATTGTTGCAATTGAAAGATTTATTGAGCCAGGTGTTTGATATGAAAGACCTAGTTGTTGCAAAGAAAATTCCTGGAATAGAGATTCACAGAGATAAAGGCTCAAGGAAACTGTGGTAATCTCAATAAGGCTATATTGAGAAAGTATTAGACATGTTTGGGATGAGCAACGCGAAGCCTATGAGCACTCTATTGGCAAATCATTTTAAGCTTTCTTCAAAATAGTTCCCTAAGACAAATAAGAAAATCGAAGACATGGTAAAGGTTTCATATGCTAGTGCAATTGGCTGGTTAATGTATGTAATGGTATGTACACGTCCTGATTTAGCACATGCTGTTAGTCAAGTTTGTAAGTATATGTATAAACAAGGAAGGCAACATTAGGAAGTAGTCAAATGGATTTTGAGGTAATTGAAGGATACTGTAGGGCATGGAATTGTTTTCGGTAGCCAGCAGGGTGATCCTTTGGTTATAGGATATGTGGATTCAGAATATACAGGTTACTTGGATGATAGAAGGTCTACAACTGGGTATGTTTTTACTCTTAGTAGAGGGCCTATATGTTAGACGTCAACTATTCAGTCTACTATTGCATTATCTACAACTGAAGCTGAGTACATGGAAGTTACTGAAGATGCAAAAGAAGCTTTATGGCTTACTGGGCTAGTGAAGGAACTGAGTGTTCAGCAAGGTGGAGTTTAGTTACACTGTGACAGTCAAAGTGCTATTTATTTGGCTAAGAATCAGGTGTATCATGCTAGAACTAAGCATATTGATGTGAGGTTTCACAAGATCAGAGAGTTGGTTATTTCTAGAGAGATAATATTACATAAGGTTCATGCTACTGAGAATTCAACTAATATGTTGACCAAGCCAGCTACCACTGACAAGTTCATACATTGCTTGAACATGTTGAACATTTACAAGTGCTAGAAAAGCATGGTAGCCTAACCTACTTGGAATTGTGAAAGACTCTCATAATTAATTTCCTAAGGGGAAGGATATTCAACAAGGTGGAGATTTGTTGGATATGGCTTATATCCTAGATATGGACAGATGCTGGAGTAGAGCAGGGAGAGGGAGTGGAGCGGAGTTGTAATATTTACCTAGGATTACTCATCTATAAGTATGATGTATCTGTAACTTAATTTGATAATTCCATCAATAAGAAATTAGTCAGTCTAGGCTCCCGGGGACTTAGGCAAATTATCGAACCTCGTTAAATCATGTGTTTCTTTTTTTTAACAGTATATCTATTTACTGTTGGTTAGCCGGATGATCTCTTCACTAGCAATAAAGGTATAACCAATAGGTTTTTATTCATCATGGCTATATACCAGGACACCATAACACCCTTTTTCTTATAAACACTAGAAAATGATATGGGATGCATAAAAGTAATGCACTGTTAGGATGGTGTTTGAATAATGGTTTGTCATGAAACATAAACAATTTATGCACATGGTTGCACATAAATGTGGTTAGCATGGCATGTGAAATGCGTATATGGGACCCTATGCATGTACCAAGGATGATTCTTAGCAACAAATGCTTGCAAATGAATGAATCAAATATGAATATCAAATGCATAAGAAACCAAATTGCATGCGAGGTGGAAATTTCCAACCTTATAACTCCACAAGGTATAAAAATCTCTAACCATTTCCTAGGAGGGTTCTCTTTGCCATGATTAGGGAATAGCAAAGGTTGAAACTAAACCATTTTAATTTTGTGTTTTAGAAATCTAAGGGCAATTACTAAGGTTTCTATATAAAGGTAAAGTATTAGTTGAAGATAACATTAAGGTTCCCATAACGAGATATACTCCTCAATTCTCCCCACTGGAGGGTCCAACCGAAAGGGTACTTATGATGTTGTGAGTGGCTCCCTTAATAGACATACTTGTGATCTTATAGACACAAGCGATGCTTTCTTAAGACTGTCAGGTTAATAAGGGCATCCTAACCTTAGGAACAAATGCAATGTAGTGCAAAGAACTAAGAAAGGAGAAATCTATAAGAATGGATATTTTAATATGCTTTGCTTATAATGTTGCCAATTCTCTATCTTTTAAAAAGTCTTTCAAAATCTTATTAAAAAAATTTCCTATAAGTTTTTAAGTTTAGAAAAACTTAAAAATAAAAAAATTTCCCTAGTGGAGTCACCACTGTGAGCGAATGATAATTTAAAAAAATAATGTTTTATCTTTCAAAATATTTTTAAGAAAAATAAATCCTATGCGATTAAATTTTGACCTAAATAAAAAAAATACATGCGTAAATGCGGTATTAAAATTCTCAAAAATCAAATTTTATGAAAAACTGTTTTAATTATAACAACTGGAGTCCCCACCCAGCTTATCTCTATTGGGAAAATTAAGAATAGCAAAATCGAGTGAAGGTCATTGTGAGTGGACTGTAGGGGATCGAATTCAGTCCTAAAAACTCAACAGGCACGGCGGAAGGCTTTTAAAATTTCCGGATTCAATCCCCACAGGAACCGATTTGGTAAATCTGAGGGATTTGATTATCAATCTATCATATTAGAAGAATTAGGGTTTGCAGAAGAAACTAAAAGGAGAGATCCGAAGCTTATCATTTATCTCTTCCGAGATGTTGTAGAATCTTGGTGATCCAACCAGAGAGTATTGCACGAAATCCTCTCGGCTACGGATCCGTACTAGCGGGGTCTAGGTTGAATCTCTTGTTCATGAAATCTCATGGAATGGATGAATAAAGAACTGTCTCTTCTCTATTGGGGTAAAACATAAATTGCAATTTCCTTAACCCCTATTTGTTTCATAACCCCTATTTGTTTCATCTTATCCCTTATATATGGACTGCAAAAACCTTAATGGACCTATGATTGAAAATGCAGGCCATTAGCTTCCCCATGCCCAATTACTTTTAATTGGTCCAATTAAATTCCACCGACTCAAAATTATTTCCTAAACAGTTAATTAAATCAATGCATTATATTTTAATCTTTCAATTTCACCAAATGGCAAATTGATCAATTAATTTAACCATGAAGTAATTTAAATTTGTCAACTCATATAATTAGATCTTAATCAAAATGTAATTAGTTCCATTTTCACATATACACTAATTAAATACCATTCACAATCAATTCAATTAAAATTCTACGTAATTTATTTAATTAAATTATTCACCATGTATAATTCACTTAATTCACGATTAATTAATTACTATATATGAATCTATTAATTAAATATTTCAGATTTAATTTACCAATTAAATCGAATATGATTTCTTCAACCCATATTTATTTGATTAATCTAATCCAACCTTATAGACCAACTTATCCGAAGCTAGTAGTTCGATGTGCAAGATCCTAAGGGACTATCTTTCTATTGGTAGCAAGAGCAAGTCCTACAGACTATTAAGTGGGCTCTAGCAAACGCACTATAGCCCCCAATTAAGACAGCCAGTAGCAACTCTAGTAGAGATTAAACCATCATGGTAGCAATACCTGTATTATTCCTTGCCAGCTAATATCTCGAGTGTAAATAGTAACGGGCATGGGTCCATCATCCCACACTATTATCACTTTCTTAATCTAGAATGGACTGTTGAAATGATTGAGCTCTCAACTCATTTGGGTATGGCCATACACTCACAATCCCATTCCATCAAGTGGCCAGTGATATAATCTCAGTGGTAATAAGTGGTAATCCCTTCGACTCATTATCATTATGCATATGGTCACTTGCTCACCTGATCATACTAGTATTTGGATCAAGTTACAGACCCATTAACTATATGTCAAAGTGTATAGATTTCATACTTATGTTATAATAATCTCAGGTCTAAGAATAAAACAAGTCCTACCCAAGAAACACAGCAATGACGACTTTACCATGTAGTGTTTCCTACGTGGATCTATCCAGTACCATGTGTGATCTATATTTACCCATATTCTTCACAATCTACAGGTTTATCGTTGTACTCATTCCCATGACCAAGAACAAACTTAGAATCTATTCATTTATTATATATAATCATTGGATTCTCTATTCATTAGTATAGGATAAGATATAAAATAAATGGTTTGATACCATTATTCCATAACACTTAATGTATGTAGTACAAATAATATCAGAACCGTACAATATACAAAAGAATCAATGCCTACGAACTAGGGCACACCAACAATCTCCCACTTGCTGTGACGACCCAGCTTATACACACATGTATTGGTGGAAACAATGTAGGAAGCTAGACCATCACCATCAATATCAACACTAAAATATGAATCTAACCAAATTATTTATTTGATTAAAGCATATGTCAAGTCTAATAAAAACCAAACCATAGTTCAGAACCACTTATTAAATCACAAATCTATTCGAACTCAAGAACAAAACTACTATGTTCTAACTAAGAGCTCCACACTTCCCACAGCAGTGCTCCCAAAGTCAAGCATCAAAACCTGCATCATCTGAAAAATTGTTCGCCACTTAGTGACGAGTAACCATATACCATATAACATACTTTAAAAAAGAAAGTAAACTTGCATAGATTATATACATATGCATATAGATTCTTGAAAAGAGAAGGATAATGAGAAAGCTTAAAACATGAAATAGAAAATCCCTAGTTTTAAAGGTGAAATAAATTATTCGAAATAGAACAAAACGTGACTTCAAAACCAAAGTTCAGTTGTAATCCGTAAAGTAAAGAACCACAAACTTAAAGCTCAACATAGTGAAATATCAATATTTCTTCGAAACAACGTTTTCGCTGGAACAACATTTTCAGAAAAACACATTTCCATAAAAACAATATTTCCATTGGATCAGATGCTTGGGGAAAATAAACCGCAGTACATGTTGCCCATAGGTGGAAAATACCGCAGCCATCATCAATAACAAACAATCACATGTCTAAGACTGGCCAGACTGTCCCATTTACAGAAGGAAAAATACCGCATCTAACTGCCTAATGGGAATGACAAACAAAAGTACTACCCAGTAGAAAAATATCGCAGTCAAGTGGCATAACATTCTACTACCCACAAGGAAAATACCGCAGCCAAGTGGCATAGTATAAATAATCATAATAAAGGGCAAAGTCTACAAGGAAAAGACCGCAGCCAAGTAGACCCCCTGTTCACAGAGGAAAAATACCGCAGTC
>CAOJCR016167021.1:0-10042 GCA_948330485.1 Euphorbia neoarborescens
CCTACATGAAATAAAGAGAGATGAAATGCTCGCTAAAAAAATCCCTCTTTTCTTCAATCTAGGGTTTCCACTTCAAGGAATTTTGAAACAAACCTTTGGGAGAAGGGAGAAACAAGTAGGGCTGCACAAAAAAAACCGAAAAACTGAAAAATCAAACCGAAACCAAACCGAAATTAAGGTTAATCGAAATTGATGGACTAGTATACGATTTTTGAAATTAAAAACCGAATTTATGGTTTCGGTTTCGGTTTTATGAGTTTAAAAACTGAAACCGACCGAATAGTAACCAAATATAAAAAAATATAATTTTTATAAATGTATTTATAAAAAATTTAGAGAGCTAATTAGACAGCCTGAGCCATAGGATCATCTGCACTAAAGCTTATTATATATTTCATTGTACATTAAAAAGTGCAAGATTTTATACCTTTTAATTTCTTCCCCAACTTCCATTCTGAAAAAGCTCCATATCTTCACAGATGAGTCAATTTCTTTAAACAGATTCTTTAATAGTGTCTGTAAATAACAACATTATGTAAGAGATTATCTTTCTGGTAGAAACTAGTTACACAAACCATAATATATGATGGAAAGTAGGGATATAACTAGAGATGAATTAACATAAAAAATAGTTCTTTGAGTTTTAATTTTAAAAAAATTTAGAAAAATATAATTTAGTCTTTGTAAAATTTATTAAAGGTTAAAAACAGAAAAAACGGTTAACCGGCTGATTTATGTGGTTAACCGATTAGTGGTTAACTAAATTAATGCACTGGTTAATGGTTAGTGATTTTCAAAAACCGTTTAAGTGATTAATCGATTAAAATCGATGGACTGGTTAATCGATTCTTAATTTTTATATTTTAAGGATTTTTTTGATATATTTTTTAAATAAAAAATCGAAGCAAATAGTTAAAAGATTTTAATAATGATTAATCCGTTCAGAGAGTTTAGATGAACTTGACGGTGATATTGAGCTCTTACGAGACAATGACAGTTTCCCGAATTTGAAATATAAGCGTTTGCAAGACTTGTTTGCGCTTTGGGTGTCAACCATTACTTTACCATTACCATAGCTGTTAAAATGTTGACGACACAGGATCTCTCGTTTTCCAAAGCCTTAAACCCTTCTTTTTATCCCTTCCTTCCTCGCCCTAAAACCCTTCTCGTTAAGCCCCACTTCTCCATCTTCTTCCCCCCCACACATGTCTCTTCTACGCTGCAAGTACGGGCACTTGCTGGCCGGAGCAAGAAGAAACCTGGAGGGGCTTCACCTGGACGAATTGAAGGCAACGCTGAGTTTCGCCGTCAAGTTAAACGAAATGCACGGCTGAAATCTAAAAAATTGGCTGAATCCCTTTTCTACCGCCTCAAAAACCCTAATAGAAACCACGCTGATAACTTCTCTGAAGACGAGCTCAATATGATTGGTCTTGGTTATGACCGTATGGTCCGGTTCATGGAGAAAGACGACCCCAATATCAAACATCCCTACGATTGGTACAAGTATGGCGAATTTGGGCCGTACTCGTGGCGGGGAGTGGTAGTTGGGGATCCAATTGCCGGTCAATTCACCGACGAACGCGTAACGTTGTACGGCGAAGTGAAAGACCAGGAAGAGTGGGAGAGGATTGAGCAATTTGAAATGGAGGTTGATTGTCAGGAGAGATTGAAAAAAATGGATAAAAATGTTGGCTTTAAGCATTATTGGGTATTCGTTAGGCATCCCAAATGGAGATTGAACGAACAACCATGGCAGCAGTGGACATTGGTTAGCGAAGTTATTGTTGAAGCTGGTAAACAGAGGATAGATAAATGGAGTTTGATGGGTAGATTAGGGAATACAGCTAGGAAATTGATCACACAATGCGCAGCTTGGTTTAGGCCTGATATAATCTATGTTAAGAAGCCTGTTTATCAGTGTAGATTTGAACCCCAACAGGATTTTTTTAGGGGCTTGATGCCGTTTTTGGATCCAAAAACAGAGAAAGATTTTATCTTTGAATTAAGAAGTGATGATGGGGACGTGGAATTGTGTACATATTATGAAGGATTGTGTAAGATTGTGAATGTGAACAAGAAGGCTTTTGTTGATGATGTGGTGAATGCATATGAGAAGTTGAGTGAGGAGAAGAAGAACATGTGTTTGGAGTTCTTGCTAAATAATCATCCCATTCCATTATTGCATCCCTATACAAAGGAATGGAAGGCTAAGTTGGAAGAAATGGAATTGGGTTGTGACGCACCAGACGAGGATGAGGAGTACAATAAGAATGAGACTGAATTCACTGAATGGATTGAAGATGATGGTGATGATATTGTTATGGACATGAAAGGAGGCAGCGATGATAATGAGGACCATAATGATGAATTGGGGTCTGAGGCAGAAGATTTGAGTGAAGAAGAGGATGAGGAATACTGGGAGAAGAAGTTTAAGAAGGAATTAAGTAGTGCAGAAGCAATGGAGAATCTAGCGAGGGAGAGTGTGGAGAGGACAACAAAGTTGTATAGGAAGCAGCTAGAAGCAATGGAAATGCAGGAGAGAGGAAAATTTGAAGAAGATGGTGACGAAACTGAGTTGAGAGGAGTTAGGGCAAGAGTGAGTCCAGAGGAATGGAAGACAGTAGGACTTGGTAAATGGAGGAAGAGGATTAAGAAGAGTAAAATACCACCAGAATTGTTTTTGAGAGCAGCAGTTAGACCATTCACTTATAGGAACCTTGTGAAGGAGATTGTGTTGACTAGGCATGCCATTTTGGATGGCGAAATCGGTAGGAAAGAATGAGGCTGTGATTTTAAAACCTCTCCTGTATCATACCAAAGAATCAATTTTGTAATTTCTTTAGAACCTTATTAATGTGTTATTAGGATGATTGGATGAAGCTTGATTCAGTTTTTGTATGAATATATCAATGTACTGCTGTTGGATTTACTTTCCTTTCTCTGTGTATGCAGAGTAATTGCTTTGATTCGTTGATTAGATATCAATTTCTCCAACTAAATGTTGTGCAGTTGAAGCAGAGCTGTTGGGTCCTTTGGCAAAATAAAACAACAATTTCTGTATTCCGGGCCTAAGCTATGCCAAAGCTTTTGCAGCAGCCTGACATCTGCTCCTAATGATTCTACTGATAATAATTTTCCTAGCAAATCAGTGGTAAGGAATTTAGATTGCCCTTGCTCTCTGTTTCCGAAAATTGTGAAGCCTTTTTTTTTTTTTTTTTTTTTTTTGTGAAGCTAACATAAGGTTACTCTTCAATTTTTATTTTTGGCGTTTGATATTTGAACTAGAATTGTTGTAAGTTTTTTAATCCTTGATCACTGATCTTTTCTGGAAGGGTGCATATTATTTTGTTTCGAGCCGTTGTTCAATATTTATTGGGTGCAATTTAACTTATTAAATTTCTTCGATAGGTGATTTCCCTGTCTAAAGCATATGGTTCTAATTGTTTGTGTGTGATTTTTTTACAATTAAAGTTCTTTAGCTTTGATCATAGTGATGAAAGAGCTTTCGAAGATATTCTATGGATAAATTCTTGCTTATGGCACTGCCTTTGCCTTGCTCACAGAGCTATCTAAAAGTCATGTTGAAGTAAGTGAGCCGAGAAGGGATTCCCTCCCTCCTGTTGACAGTAATCCCAAACTGCCTATAAGTCTGTTTTCCTTGGTGTCTAGGTGTATAGTGTCTTGTTAAGTTTCAACATGCTGATTTATTTTGTCATATAGCTGCCTGTCACAGAAGTTACTGCTATTGATAACTGCATTTTCACAATGTGTTTGGCCTGTATACTATTTATATGAAAAGAATAAAAGAAGAGGAGCAAGTATTGATAACTACATCGAAGAATTCTCTCTAAAAGAGCCATTTTACTTTTAAGAGATTGAAAGATTCTCTCTTAATAAGCTCTTGAACTAAGCAGAATATTGACCTTTCTCATAACTAGATCCCAGCACAAAAACTTGTCTACTACAGTTTCTGTAAGACTAAGTAAATCACACTAATTCGCAAGCCTTAAGGAATAAGAAGATTATATCATGTTAATGAAAAATTAGGCTTTTCCTCATGCCTCCATCAGTCTCAATATAGCGCTTAATCTTAATTACGTGAATGTATATTGTTTTGTATGATTTGATTACAGACAACTCCTGAGGTCTCTCTCATATAAATACCGTTCTTCCGCCGCGTCGGAAGAGGTGGATGATGTCAGGATAGTCGTGACATCCCGTCAGGAAATATTCTTTCGCTTTAGGCGGAGAACCATTGCATTTAATGTTGCAATTAATGTTAGGGAGGTTCAATACGGCTCGACAGGATTACAACGGCAAAAGAGAGTCTCATCAGAAAGACTGACATATCTACTCTTAGAAAGGACAGGAAACAGAGCCAAAAGGCTGGTACCACCTACTACCTGCCATCCAATGGAGCTGTGACACGTGGAATTTGACCACCACTATATAATCAACAAAGTCCACCAATAGAAGGACATCTGGTATTACATTCTCACTCAAACTCTTCCTAAACCCTATCACCTTCTTCCACTATTCCCTGACTTAAGTATCGGAGAGGATTAATCAGAGAAACCCTCTCTCCGATCAAATCCTTACGTTTTGCAGGTCACTAGTGCAATCACAACCGGCAAGCAGACACATTTCCGACGAGCACATCTCACACTCGTTATCAATTGGTGTGGTGAGCGTGGACCAGTAGTGCCGATGGTTCATTCTGTGTTGGATTCGGACCTTTGGAATCAGACCACCCCATTTCCTAGGGATGAAAAAATTTGGAGTCCGGAGATGATTCGAAGCGGAGGAAAGTGGAGATTGGTATTTGGCAATGCATTAAAGTGTCTTTTAGACCCAAGGAGGAGATCAGGGACCTCACAGAGTGTCCAAGTGCTATGATTATCGACGTGGGGCTCTAGGATTATCTTGTCAAACGGTTTCTTATAGACTCGGGCTGCTCAGTCAATTTCATTACCTATCACACCGCTGATAAGATACAGGTGGAGCGCCAGATGATACAATTGTCTAAGACCCTGCTTACGGGCCTAGGTGGGTACCAGGTGCCAGTCATAGGTCTAACCACATTGGCACTGGAGGTAGGTGATGAAGATCACATATGGAAAGTCGATGTAGATTTTACAATCATCGATGCGCCCCTGCCTTATAATGCAATCCTTGGCTGCCCTTTTTTAGCAGATTCGAAAGCCATCTTGTCCCCTAGCCGCCTGAGGCTACGGATCCCGACCTCAGGAGGGATGGCCGTGGCACAAGAGAGTCAGCAGACAGCTCGGAAGGCACACTTAGTGTCGACAGAAGCGGCGGAGGCAGCTCAATTTAAAGACCGCACCGACCACACGGAACTAGTAGATGAGCTGGAAGTTTTCGAGGTTGCTGACGGAAAGGAGGTGAAAATCTCCAAAGCAATATCGACGACCTGCAGACCCGCCTCACTCAGATCCTTGTTGAGGAACGTCATACTTTTGTCTGGTCCCAGAGCGACATAGAAGGGGTCCCAACCTTGGTCATCCAACACTCCCTCAACGTGGATCCAAAGGCAACACTGGTTGGGCAGAAACGCAGAAGGCAAGCACCGAAATGACAGGAGGCCGCCCGCCAGGACTGAAGTCCTGAAGTTGTTGGCAGCGGGGCACATTAAAGAAGTGCACTACCCTAGATGGGTATCCAACATAGTTATGGTTAAAAAAAAACCCAGTGAAGCTTGGAGAATGTGTGTGGATTTCAGAAACTTGAACAATGTCTGCCCGAGGATAGTTATCCTCTCCCAAACATCGATCAACTAATGGACTCAACTGTCGGGTACACAGTGTACTCGAGCATGGATGCAACAACGGGCTACAATCAGATCCAGATGGACCCCCTGGATGAAGAGAAAACCTCTTTCATTACCCATGAGGAACATACTTAGGGGTGTTCATCGGTCGGTTCGGTTTAAAAATCGAATTGAACCGAATAAATCGAAAATCGAATGAGCATAAAAATAGAAACCAAACCGAAATAAAAATTTTAATCGAACCAATTTTTATTAATCGATTCGGTCGGTTCACTTCGATTATTTCGGTTTTATTTGATTTTTTTAACCGCGTATAATAATTTATTTATTTTATAAATTATTATATAAATATTTAATTATTTAATATCTCAAATTTAATAATTCACATATATTATATATATATGAAAACTTAGTCCAATGATATATTGTCCTAATAATCAAGTGAGATAGAAAAATTAGTAAAATAATCTTAGAAACCGATATGAATAATGTTGTAGAATTAAAGAAAATAATGATATGGCTAAAAACAAATTGTCAAAGTAAGACCAAGAAATTAAACTAAATAATGATATGACTAAAAAAAAAATTGTCAAACCATTAATATAATTGTATATTTAATTATTTTTTTAAAGAGATATAAATAAATTGGTCGGTTCGATTATATCAGTTTTTCAAATATAAAAACTGAATCGACCAAAAAAATCGAAAATTAATAAAATTTAGAATCGAAACCGAACCGTTTAGATCGAAAAATCGAACCAAAAATCGAACTTTATCAGTTCGGTCGGTTATTTCGGTTTGGTTCGGTTTTTGAACACCCCTAAACGTACTATTATAAGGTCATGCCTTTTGGGTTGAAAAACGCTGTAGCAACATATCAGTGTTTAGTCAACAAGATGTTTGGTTATCTGGTCGGGAAGACAGTGGAGGTCTATGTAGATGATATGATAGTTAAAAACAAAAATGAAGCAGACCACTCGGCAGACCTACGTGAACCTTTCAAGATACTGCAGCGTTTCCGCTAAAGCTGAACCCAGAAAAGTGCGCCTTTGGCATAAAGGAGGGGAAGTTTTTAGGCTTCATGATTTCACATGGAGGAATAGAGGCCAACCCGAAAAAGATCCAAGCGATACTCAATATGAAACCTCCGAGAAACATCAACGAGGTATAGAAGCTTAACGGGCACTGGAGCGTTTAATTTCATTCTCTGCCAAGAGATGCCTGCCGTTCTTCCAAGCTATATAGAAAGATCAAAGGTTCAAGTGGGATGAAGTGTGCTAGAAGGCTTTCGAGGACATTAAACACTTTTTGGCAAACCATCCATTGCTCAGTCGACCTCAGCCAGGCGAAACACTCAACATTTACTTGGCCGTAATTGAAGAAGCAGTAGGGGCTGTGTTGGTCAGAGAGGAGCATCAGCAGCAATACCCGGTGTACTATGTAAGTCATGTCCTTAAGGGGGTAGAGTTGAGATACCCTAAGATCGAGAAACTTGCCTTGGCACTCATCATGGCTTCCACTAGGCTTCGACCTTACTTCCAAGTCCATCCAATGATAGTCCGCACGGGGTATATCAGAGTGGGCGGTCAAGCTGGGGGAGTCTGATGTCTGTTTCCAAGATAGGCCAGCGATAAAAGCCCAGGTATTGGCTGACTTCGTTACTGAGTTTGCAGGATTGAAAGACCAACCGCCACTCCAACCTGAGGAATGGATAACATAAACTGATGGAGCCTCCTCAGCAGAGGGCGTCGGTGTTGGTGTATTCATCAAGGGTCCTGACCAGATACGCCTAAGGTACGCCATCAAGTTAGCATTTCCTGCCACTAACAATGCAGTTGAATATGAGGCCATGATTAAGGCATTATAACTCATTAGAGAGCTAGCACCGGACCGGGTTTGCATATAGTGCGACTTCCGGCTGGTATCCAATCAGATTAACAAACATTTTCAGACAAGGGATGCTAGCATGGCAGACTATCTAAAGGCGGTTCGAACTTTGCTGGTCGAGATAGAAAAATGAGGCACTTCCTGGGACATCGAACACATCCCGCGGGAGCAGATCGCAGAAGCTGACAGGTTGGTAAAAGCGACATTCAAATGAGTGGGCCTTCCTACAATGCCCCATCGAGGTTCAAAGGCAGCCTAATGTGCCTACAGAGCTGGCCTTGCCCATCTCTACCTCCCAGACGGATTGGCGTATGCCTCTTATTTAGTTCCTGACAACGGAACGCTTCCAGAAGAAAAAGATCTGGCAGCTGCTTTAACCAGGCGGGCGAGGAGATACGTATTGATGGATAACCAACTTTGTAGACGGTCCTTCACGCACCCACTCCTCAAGTGTGTCGATAAAGATGAAGGGGCATACATCTTGCATGGAAATTCATGAAGGAATTTATGGCTCCCATCAGGCGGCACAATCCTTGGTTAGGAAAGCGAGGCTGAATGGTTTCTTTTGGGAATCAATGGAAGCAGACACCAAAGATATGTGGCGACATGTCATCAATGCCAGATCAATGTCTGGAAAACACACTTACCACTAGCAGAACAAACAGGGATCTTGAAGGCTTTCCCTTTTGCCACGTGGGGAATTGACATCATGGGTCCCATGCCTGAAGCCAGCCGCCATCGTAAGTTTCTCCTGATGGTCGTAGATCATTTTTCCAAGTGGGCCGAAGCACAAGCGGTCAACACCATCTCTCCGGAAAAGGTCATTGATTTTGTATGGGACCAAATAATCACAAGGTTTGGCATCCCACGCAAAATTATAACCGATAATGGTACCTAGTTTGCGTCTTCTAAGTTTAAAGACTTCTGGTCTAATCTCCACATTCAACAACACTTCACTTCCATCGCCCACCCACAGACAAATGGGCTAATCGAGGTAACTAACCGGACTCTAGGAGGTGGGCTCAAGAAACGGCTGGCAGCACATAAAATGGCATGGGCTGACGAGCTTAATAATGTGTTATGGGCATATCGCACTACACCTACCTTAGCCACAAGGGAAACCCCTTTTGCCCTTGTATACAGGGTAGAAGCAGTAATCCTAGTGGAAGTCGGAGCTCCCAGTGACAGAGTTGCATTTTATTCAGAGGAACAAAACAATATCAACCTTTACCGCCATCTGGATTCCATAGAAGAAAGAAGAGACAGGGCATACATTCTTATGGCTGCTTACAAGGCAAAGGTAACACGCTTCCATGATAGGAGGATTCGAAGTGTAACCTTGCATTCAGGAGACCTGGTTTTGCGGGATGCTCAGGCAGCACAGGCTCCGAAAGACAGGGGAAAGTTGGCCGCCAATTGGGAGGGCCCGTACCGAGTCAAAGAGGTCATAGGGCCAGCTACCGTGCATCTAGAACGGATGAACGGGAAGGAACTATCCAAAACTTAGAATGCCAAAAATCTGAGATTGTACACCCTCCATTCCCATCTGTAAGTAAACATTATAAGTATAACAACTTTGCTTTGTTAGAAGCATATCTTAATAACATCAGGAGACAATTGACCTGCTCTTCCTCGCTGTTCTATCTGTCATGGAGTGATTGAATATCTCTCCTTCATCGGCCCTAAAGTTAGTCATGAGGCGGCTGATCAGTTACCTCTCACTGAACTCATCAACATCAGGAGGCGATTGACCTGCTCTCTCTCGCTGATCTATCTGTCATGGAGTGATCAAGTATCTCTCCTCCATCTACCCTATAGTTAGTCATGAGGCGGCTGACCAGTGTGAGCTAGCGACCTTTTCGGAGAAATCAAAAAGTGATTTGAAATAGTTTGAAAATCCAATCGTTTTGGAAATAAACCGTATCGAGATCGGTCCTCGAATGAAAGTGAAAAGGGGAAGTTGGAAATTCGGTTTGAAATTGATTTAGTTCACACCGCGAACGTCTTAGCGCTCTCGTGAACAAAACAACGCGATAAGTCTTCTCGAGAGACTCATCGAGCTTAAAGAAATAAGAAATGAAACAAGGTTTGATTTTGAAAAGGTGTACACACGTCGCGAGCATCTTGGTGCTCTCGTGTGCACAAATGGCTCGTCTTTTGAAGACTTGTCATGAAATGATAGTGAAAACGTGGTAAAGGGAAAACATTCCCAAGCGAGTGGAGGATTCCTTTCCTAGTACCCCCCGCTTAAAGATGCAGACCCAAAATAGGGACTTGAGGCTTTCGGAGGAAGGTTCTCCAAACTAATGCGCTTATGAAAGCATGCTTGGGGTTTTGATAAAAAATCGAAATCGAAGGAAAACG
>CAOJCR016167344.1:0-10669 GCA_948330485.1 Euphorbia neoarborescens
AAGATAAAATGGGGTTTCGATTTATCACCGATCGATATTCTTTACTTCTTTATTTTCAAACCAAAACCTAAACAAAACAAAGAAAACCAAACTCAAGTTCTAACATCAAAACACAAATTCAACAAGAATCCATAAACAGAACAACAACCAGAGATTATTTGTTTCAGATCGAACCTGTTTTGCGGTGATCTCTGATAAATTGATCTGCGGTTGATTAAGAAGAAAGAGATTGAATGATTGATTCAACTTTTTTAATCGGAAAATATCCCTCAAAACTCACAGCCTGCCGTCGGTGTCTTTTATTCCAGATGCAGCCTCCACTATCGATTTTCCACACCGTAATCGCCACCCACTGCGTATTTCCTTTCTCTATGGATTCCCCGTGTCAAAACCTAACTGTCTTTTCTTCTCCTTTTCGAAAAATCTCCTTAAACGCCCATCACAAATATGGGCCGATTTATCCACTTTGGACCGATTTATCCAATTTAGGCCGATTTGGACCGATTAATCAGTGATAAATCGGTCAGCCGATTTATACCGATCGATTTGTAAAAATCGGATCGGTGTTGTAAAAATCACCGATTAATCGGTCGATTCGATCGATTTTTACGACACTGGTCTTTCCACTAAAATTAAAGCACACAAACTTAAGTAAAAAGAAAAGAAGACCGGTCTTGAGTTCCGTGGCTTTGCAATTAATTTTGACTAAAGGGCCTTGGCCATGAATGGCCCAGAACTTCTTAGGAGAGTCCTCCTCGGGCCAGTAAAAAACACTACCCTTAATACCAATGATCGTGCCTAGTAAGGAGGCATTTACCTCCCACTTTATCCCAGATAACCTAAATTTTATTGAAGCCTCACCTAATGTTTTATCGAAATTTGAGAACAAGGTGGTATAGAACTCCACATTGAGTTAATGATAAGAGGGGTTAGGCGCGTGGAAAAATTCATAGCACCCCAGGGTTCTCAAGCTCACATAAAATGCATCAGTCATACCATAATTGGAAAGAGCTCGCTTAGGCAAGTGACGGTAGGGTAAAAAAGTTAAAGCAGAACAAAGTTTATATCTTTTACCTTCATTAGTGTTGAGCAAGGCAAAAGGGCAATTCAACTTATGGGAAAGCTTTGTGAGTGGCGCTCCCTGTGGAGGTTGGCCCTCCGGAGGAGGCAATACGAGTAAATCCTGTGATGGCCCTTGAACGAACGATTGATAGGAAGCCGGTAGGAATTGGACCGCATTCTTAGTTCTCGGCATCTGTACACAAAACAAAATATACAATTAAACAAATATGAAAAGAACAAGACACACAAACATCAATGAGAGACGACCAAAACTACTATGTAAAGCAACACGAACTAGCCTAGTGTACCTCAATGATAGGTGAACATATGAAAAAGATTATTGATACTAGTTAAGAATATCACAAAGCAGCATTGGTTAAATCTCAAGAAATGTAAACTATGAACGAAGAGCAAAGTAACCGACCTAGCAACCACAAATAAAACAAAAATGAGCCTAGAGACAAGCTAACAAGATCAACATGCTATAAGATAAACATCATAGCGAAGCAACAAACTAACATGAAACTCTAGAATTTAAAAGCCAACAAAATAGAAACAAAAAAACTAACATCACTCAAAGAATAGCAATAAACAAAGAAGAATGAGAATAGAAGAAGAATCGAAAGAAAAAAACCCTAGAATAGAATTAAAAGAAGAAAGTAATCATAAAGGAAAAACAAAAACGCATAGTAGCAACCAAGCACACAACAAAAAAGAAAGAGGAAGAAGAAAGAATAGAACTTTAACGAAAACTAAACCCTAGAAACAAGAAGAAGAGAAGAAGATTGTACCTTTTGCGTTTCTTGAAGAGGAACTAGGCTAGTGGTTTTCGAAATTCAGAGAAGAATAGAGGTAGAAAACGAGTTGTGACAAAATAAGAATTTAAATGGGATTAAATCCCGTAAATTGAGGGAGAGTTTTAAATACACAACACGAGTTAGACCAACTCACACGAGGTTGTGTTACCCTGTCAAAGTTGTGTAATTTGTGTTTTTAATTTCAGGGGTTTAACACGACAACGTGTGAATGTTACACGAGTTTGTGTAATACGTCTGTGTAATTTCAAGTAATCTATACGAGTTGAGCATGTTAACACGACATCGTGTGTCTTAGTGCAACTCATGTAATTGGTCTGTGCAAATTCAAGTAATCTAAATGAGTTGGTCATCACAACATGAGGTCATGTTCCTCCTTAGAAGTCGTGTAATAAGTCACTTTGAGTTCCAGGGGATCTACACGAACACATATAAATAGAACACAATTTCGTGTATGAAGTCTGTTTAATTTCAAGCAAACTGCATGAGTTGGCCCAATCAACACGAGGTCATGTTCTACATTCAAACTCGTATAGTTCTCCTGAGTTCATATATTCAATTTCAATTTCCAGCCATTAAAACGACACATACACTACCAGAAGACGTGAACCAACATAAAAGAGTCATAAAAACACACAAAATAGTTCAAAAAGAAACAACGAAATATGAAACATGCTTAGTTCTAGTCATCAAACTTGACTGTATCCGCTAGACAATCACGAATCTGACAGAAGCAGTACTTACTTCTCCGTATCTACCCTGCCACCCACGTACATCTTCAATCGATGCACATTCACCTTTTAGATTCCATCTGTCGTTTGAATCTCTACCATCCCAGATGGATATACAGCTACAACTTCAAATGGTCCATTCCAGCGACTTCTCAGCTTACCGGGAACTCAACCTGGAATCGTAGAGTAAATCAAGTTCACCTTTTAGATTCCACCACGTGCTTACCATGTCATCGCTTCGTCTTTTCCATGTAGAGCTTGTCATTTTCATACGCACTCAACCTCAGCTCATCAAGCTCATTCAACTGCTGTAAGCGACGATCTCATGTACCCTGCACATCAAAATTTAAAAACTTCAAAGCCCAAAATGCTCGATGCTCAAG
Source organism: Euphorbia neoarborescens (assembly GCA_948330485.1). Taxonomy (NCBI): domain Eukaryota; kingdom Viridiplantae; phylum Streptophyta; class Magnoliopsida; order Malpighiales; family Euphorbiaceae; genus Euphorbia; species Euphorbia neoarborescens. The sequence goes on from CAOJCR016167344.1 coordinate 2,992, forward strand.
CTCAACAGGAAGATGACACGACTTACCGAACACTAGACGATATGGGGACATACCAATTGGTGTTTTAAAAGTAGTCCTATATGCCTAAAATGCATCGTCTAGCTTCTCACTGCAATCTTTCCTAGATGCATTGACTATTTTCTCTAGAATGCGTTTTAACTCTCGGTTTGAGACCTCTACTTGGCCACTTGATTGGGGATATTAAGGGGTGGCTACTCAGTGAACAACACCTTATTTCTGAAGTAAGGTGTCAAATTGCCTATTGCAAAAATGGGATCCCCCATCACTAATAATAGCTCTCGGGGTCCCAAATCTAGTGAAAATATTCTTTCTAATGAACTTGACTACTACACAAGAATTGTTTACAGCTGTAGCCACAGCCTCTACCCACTTCGAAACATAATCAACCGCAATAAGAATGTATTGGTTGCCATTGCACTTAGGGAAAGGTCCTATGAATTCCATACCCCCCACATCAAAAATCTCACAGACAAGTATACCTTGTTAGAGCATCTCATCCTTACGACCAATATTTCCAGTTCTCTAAAACACATCACAAGATTTAACAAAATCAAACACGTCTTTTTCCATTGTTGGCTAGTAAAATCCACAAGATAAAATTTTATTTACAGTTCTATCTGGACCAAAATGACCACCAGCTTCCCTAGAATGACACATGTTAATCACCGAGTGTATCTCACTATCAGGAATACATCTTCTAATCACATTATCAGCACAGCAACGAAATAAGTAAGGATCATGCCAAAAATAATCCTTCACATCATGTAAGAACTCACACTTTTGTTGGAATGTTAAATCAGGAGGAAAGATGTTACTGACTTTAGAGTTTGCTATATCAGCATACCAAGGTAAAGATGCGACTGCCAATAGATATTCTTCGGGGAAAGTCTCCAAATTGCTATTGCATCTGTGGTTGACGACCCCACTTCAGGCATCTGTGACAGGTGATCAGCCACTACATTCTTCACACCCTTTTTATCCCGAATCTCAATATCAAATTCTTGGAGAAGTAGAATCCACATGATTATCCTCGGCTTTACTTCCTGCTTAGTCATCAAATACTTCAAAGTAGAATGGCCAGTAAAAACAATCACTTTTGACAACACAAGATAAGAGTGAAATTTATCAAAAGGGAACACAACGCTAGCAATTCTTTCTCAATAACACAGTAATTTCTCTGTGCGTCATTCAACGTCCTACTAGCATAATAAATCGGGTGGAAAATCTTATCCACCTGTTGACCTAGGCAAGCACCAACAGCAAAGTCACTAGCATCACATATCAATTTAAAGGGAAGGGTCCAATCCAGACCGACCATAACAGGAGCTTCAATTAATTATCATTTCAGCAACTTAAAAGCATGCAAACAATCAGAATCAAAATCAAAAGAAGTATCTTTCAGAAGTAACTGGGTTAGGGGCCTAGCATTTTTTGAAAAATCTTTAATAAAATTCCTATAAAACCCCGTATACCCTAAAAACTGCTAACATGTTTGACCCCGGTGGAGGCAACTTCGTAATCACCTTGACCTTAGCCGGATCTACCTCTATTCCCTTTCCTGAGACCCTATGTCCTAAGACAATACACTCTTGGACCATGATTGACACTTCTTCTAGCTAAGTGCCAAATTCCTATCCTCACATCTCTGTAAAAACCGATCCAAATTATTCAAACATGTGCAAAACGATGGACCAACAACTGAGAAGTCATCCATGAAAACCTCCATGAAATCCTCAATCATATAATTGAATATGGCCAACATACATCGTTGAAAGATGGCTGGGGCATTACAAAGCCCGAATGGCATCTGCCTATACGAAAATGTTCCATATGGACAAGTGAAAATGGTTTTCTCTTGATCCACTGGAATCTGTATATAGCCGGACAAACCATCCAAAGTACAGAAAAATTTATGCCCAGTCATCAATATCTGATCAATGAACGGTAGTGGAAAGTGGTCCTTACGGGTGGCATTGTTCAGTTTCCTGTAGTCAATGCATACACGCCAACCCGTGACCTTTCTAGTGGGAATTAGTTTCCCTTTTTCGTTCTCTACTATCGTTGTCCCACCCTTTTTAGGGACACATTGTACCAGACTAACCCATTTACTATATGAGATAGGAAAGATTATACCTGCATCAACGAGTTTTATTACCTCTGTTCTTACCACTTCCTTCATGTTCGGATTCAAGCGGTGCTGTGGTTGAACGCTTGATTTCACCTCTTCCTCCAAAAAGATCCGATGAGTATAGAAGGTGGGGCCTATTCCCTTGATGTTGTGGATTGTCTATCTAAATGCCCCCTTGTGCCTTTTAAGCACCTCCAGCAATTCCGCTTCCTGTTCCCCTATCAGACATGAAGAAATACCAACAGGAAAGCTTGATGGGGGACTCAAATACATATATTTTAAATTTGAAGGCAAAGCTTTAAATTCAAGAATAGGAGGCTCCTCAAGAGATGATTTTGCAGTCGGTTTAATCTCCCTGTCTAGTTTCTCAAATTGGTGTTTTGCTTAAGCACACTCTTCTTGAGGAGACGATTCTAATAAGCACTCATCATCTTTTCCCTCAGTCTTCTCTCTATCCAGGCTCACCAAGGAGGTCTCTGATACATCCTTACAAAATTCCTCAAAACAAGTATCAATAGGACAAATAACAATAAAATTACAATTTCCAACATCCGAAGGGTACTTCATGGAATTACAAACATTAAATTCTACCTCCTCATCTTGCAATCGAAGAATAAGCTTACCTTGTTAGACATCAATAATCATCCTACCAATTGCAAGAAACGTCCTACCTAACAGAATTGACACCAAACTATCTTCCTCTATGTCCAACACAACGAAATTCACCAGGAAGATGAACTTATCCACCTTAACGAGAACATCCTCAACAACTCTTTACTGTCATGCAATAGACCAATCCGCCAGATAGAGCATCATGTTAGTAGGCTTCGGGTTTCTTAGTCTAAGCTTCTTGAAAAGAGAAAGGGGAATCATGTTAATACTAGCACCGAGATCACATAATGCATTATCAATATTCAAATTTCCAATTCTACAAGGAATCGTGAAACTCCCTTGATCTTTCATCTTCAGTGGTAGTTTATTGGTGATAATGGCGGAACACTCCTCCATCAAGGCTACTACCTCATTCCCTCCAAACTTCCTTTTTCCTGTAAGAATTTCTTTGAGAAACTTAGTATAAGTGGGCATCTCCTGGAGTGCCTCTACCAAAGGAAGGTTAAACTCAAGTTTCTTAAAAATAGTTAGAAATTTAGAATACTTTTGATCAAGCTTTTCCTTATTCAACCTTTGTGGGTATGGAAGTTTAGGCACAAAAGGCTTAACTTGATCATTAGTATTCTTATTATGCTCAAAAGAAGTATGGGAGTCAGAAGTAGCATCGTGGTTGCTTACCTCTCCTGATTCTGTGTTTACCTGTCTAGAGTCTGAATTGTCACCATGTTTAACCACTGGTTTATCTACCTCCTTACCTTTTCTTAATGTGACAGCTTGAGCTGACTCCCTTGAACAGCTCTGGGGTTCTGTTCTATGTTGCTTGGAAGGGTGCCAGAATCTCTTGTTTTCCTTTCCCTGCTTAACTGAGCCACCTGATTGCTTAAATCCTTGTAGAAAGCTTCATTATCTTCCAGTCGAGTTGTATTCTCATTAATTTTGCTGAAAGTTCCTTCAGCAATGACATAATGGACTCATATGGCTTTGGTGGTGGAGCTGGTAACTGCAAAGGTTTGTTATATTCCATCATAGGGGCCTTACCTAACCCCTGATGTTGGTGCTCAGTAAGAAAATTAGAAGAAGGTCTCAACACATTTTGGTTATTGCCATACGACATATTGGGGTGTTGGTACCTTCTCCCATAATTGGAATTGTAAGAGTTGTAAGAATTATGGTGGTAATTAGAGTTATTATACCTGTTAGGTCCTCCCACATAATTTACATTCTTACCTTCCTGGGAATACACTTCAGTTCTCTGGCACTCCTGACTTGGATGATCACCTCCACAAGTCACACATCACTGGCTTCTGTAGTTTAAGCGCATTCAACTTAGACATCATTGCATCCATTTTACGGCTCATATCATCCATGGTGGGGTTGTGTTGTCCCACTGAAGCCATATGTACATCTCTCCTGTTTGGCGCTTCTTCAATCCACATTGTACTCTTTCTCGCCACTCCTTCAATTAGTGCTTCAGCCCGCGCTCTGACATCAGAAAAATATCTTCCCCTGCAGAAGAATCAAGCTATACACGGTTAGCAAGACTCAAACCATGATTAGATATACTCACCTGATCGAACTGAGGTATGTTGTGGTGGGGGCAATTGCGAAGCATCCTCTGGAACTGAGACCAAGCTTCATTCATAGACTCTGTTCCGAACTGCCAGAAACATTGATTTCGTTCTTTAGTTGGACTACCTTGGAGGGAGGGAAGTAATATACTAAGAACCAATCCTCCATCTGGTCCCATGATGAGATTGTACAAGGCCACAATGAAGCATACCACTCTATTGCTTCCACATTCAAAGAGAATGGAAACAACTTCAATCTGATGATGTCTTGAGGCACTCCATTCATTTTAACAGTATCCGCCACCCTAAGGAACCGATTCAAGTGCTCATTGGGTTTTTCTGTAATGCCTTAACTGAACTGACTATTGTTCTGGATTAGTTGAATCATACTCGTCTTTAGCTCAAAATTATTTGCAGTAATAGCAGGTATCACCACTCCAGCTAGATTTATGGGTCTGTAAGGGGCCATCAAATCTGCCATAGCCCTTTCCTCATGGATGGGTTGTCTATTGTATGGCCTGTTACCCCGCTTCCTTATCTCCTGTTCCAGTCTTTGCCTCAACTCAATAACCTGTGCATCTTTAGCAGCACGTTCAGCTTCAAATTGCTCCATTGCAAGTTGCATACGCTCCACCTCAGCTCTCAATGCATCAGGATCCATCTATGTATTATGGGTTCTTTGCTCATTTCTTAACCTGCAACAAGTTCGTTCAATCTCAGGGTCAATATCCAATAAATCAGAATTAACTGAAGAATAGCGAGTTTGCATACAATCTAGATTAATTAACAGAAATAAAAATTAAATAAACTACAAAAATAACAAAATACACGAAATAAACAAATATACACACTACAGTACTCAATCTAACTAATCAACCTTTGGTCCGATGTTGCAGGAAATAAATCCCCAGCAATGGCACCAAAAACTTGACGACGCTCAAGTGTGACACTTAAAAGTGACTATTTCAGGGGCAGTGTACCCCGTTAATGTTAAGAAATAGTCTGGTAAAGTCCAGGCATCAATCCACGGGATTTATACCATAAGCACCGATCTACTCGGTATCCTAACTCTTTGAGCGGATAAATAATTGAGATTATACTACCCTAAACCTAACTACAATGATCTAGACCCTATAACTTTCCCGAAATGGGATGGAATGAAGCTCGGATTAATAATAAAAATAGGTTAACATATGACTTCTACGCATGCAAAGGTATTAATCTCGCAAACCTAGGTTTATGGGTCCCTAGCCTATTTCTCTGGTTTCCACAATAGGACTAGTTTTGGGATTCAGAAATTAGGGGTCTGTAACTTGGTGGGTTTGTCACTTCCCTACAATTTCCAGGTTGTTAGGCCTAGTGAGACCGGCTTATATGAACTCAAAAGATAAAACCCGTTCGAAATACGAAATCAATAGCGATTACAATAATGAAAAACATACACATGGAAACTGAAAATATTGTTAATCAGAGATGAAGAAGAATCAATGGAACACAAATCCGTATCGCGGTTGCGATTCATAACTAGTTAATTGTAAAAGCAAGAAGAGTTAGAACTACCCTTATAATACCGCTAACCGGACACTGGCTGTTGGATACAGATTGGTGGAGAAAATCTCCTAAAACAAGAACAAAGTTGTAGAAAATAATCGTCCAAGCTCAAGATCGAGTTCTACAGAGGTGTAGGGAGAATTACAGAGTTTCTGGATAAAGAAAACCTAAAACAAAATGTTCTATTTATATCCCACACTAATCCAAAAATAAAAATCCAAAAATAATCAAAATCTGTACAAAAGTTGAAACATTACATGAGGTCATGTAATGCTACATGAGTTCGTGTTCCTCTGGTCGATCTGCAGTTACACAAGTTGATCTACTTGACATGAACTTATGGCATATCCTCCAAGTCATGTTCTTCAATTGTCAGCTTTCAGGTCTTTCTACGCAACACTATACGAAATCATGTAAGGGCTACACGACATTGTGTTCTTCCCCTAGATGTCTTGGTGCAATTAACATGAGTTTAGCTGTATTACACGAACTTGTGTTCTTTATCTAACTCGTTCTGTGCTTCTGGATGGCATCTACAACATTACACGAGTTCTTGTCTGCTACATGAAATCGTGTGGTCCTTACAAAGTCGTGTTATCCCCTTCTTCCTTCTAAAACTTTCTTTTTCATGCCCTGGTGCATAGATTTTGGGAATCCCGACCTATGTCTTGACCACAAACACACTAGAATACCCGTGAGGACATCCACGAAATAGAAACCAAATGAAAGAACACACAAAATTGATAGAAAAATAAACTAAACACCGTAAACTAACACAAAACATGATAAACAAGGAAACACTGTAAAATACATAAAATATGACCAATAAAGTATGAGAATGCTGCAGAAACCTCACCAAATATATTAGAAACAAAGTGAAAAGTTAAGGTCAAACCCAAACTCATCAATACCCTACTCACTCAAGATTAGAGCTCTAAACTTCCTGCTGATGGAGGATGACCTATACCGTAAAAATGTAGATAGACTTTTGCTAAGATGCTTGGGGTTTCCAGAGAGCATGGAAGTCATGAAGCAGGTCCATAAAGGAGTATGTGGAGCTTACTAAGCATGAATCAGGGTGAAGTGGGTCATCAGGACAGGAGATAAGGATATTTCTGGCCATCTATGTTAAAAGATTGCATTTTCTATGCAAAAGGATGTCGCTAGTGCCAAAGGTATGGATAAATTCAAAGAGTCCCAGCTGATGAAATTTATGCTATTTTCAAACCATGGCCTTTCAGAGGATGGGAAATTGACTTGATTGGCAAAATCTATCCCCCATCATCAAAGGGTCATAGCTTTATTATTGTGGCTACAGATTACTTCACTAAATGGGTTGAAGCGTTACCAATGAAGAAAGTGGAGTAAAGGAGCATGGTAAAGTTTATCAAGGAGCATATCATCCATAATTTGGAATTCCCTAATCCATCCCCACGGATCAGGGAACCATGTTTACTGGGGATGAGATGAAAGATTTTATGGAGGACTATGGAATGAAGTTGTATCACTCTACTCCTCATTATGCACAATCTAATGGATAAGCTGAGGCTTCCAATAAAGTTCTCATAAACATTATAGAGAAAATGATTGAAGAAAACCCAAGGGATTGACATACCTTGCTATCAAAAACATTGTAGGCATACATGACATCAAAAAGGACTGCCACAGGTATTAGTCCTTTCTCACTAGCATATAGACCTGACGTCGTGATTCCTATAGAGGTAGTAGTGTCATCCCTCAGAGTAGCTAGACAGAATGACTTATCATCTATGGAGTATAGTGAAGCTATGATGATGGA
>CAOJCR016168431.1:0-14943 GCA_948330485.1 Euphorbia neoarborescens
CTCAGGACCGTCGCAGTCGCGATACAGGTTTTGCCTTGGACTGCCCCTCAGCCAGAAATGTCGCGATCGCAACCTGTAAGTGTCGCGGTTGCGACGACCTACTGTTTGTTGGGGGGTTCACTTCCTTCAAATCTTGTCCATCATTGTTCAAATTTTGCCTCAAGCTTTCTTATGTCCCTTATATGCTTTCTAGCTCAACTCCCTGCATAAACATCAAAACTAGGCCAAAATATGATCAAATATTCAATATATGCCTAGAATTCACTATGTTTTCATGCAAAATACATATGCAAATGCATATAGTATCAGTAATAAAATAAGGGTAAATGTACATTGGAGTAGTTTGAAATAAATTACAATAATTACAAATATAATGTATAAATATAATATACCATAAACTAAACATAGAATAAGAAATCAAGATTCATATCATATAATAAATCAAAGAAGGAATATTAAATGAAAATGACATAGGAGTGTAGAATAATTGAAGTTTCCAGCCATTAAATTGAATCCCTATTAGACATGGAGTTGCCAAGGAGAAAACTGAATGTGGGAGAACTAAAAAGCGATTTTATGAAGCAAGTATGAGTGGATGACCTTTTATTTTAAAATCAAATAAACACTTTCGACGCGAGAGGCTTGGTGCTTTCGAAAGTTAGAAATTCAGGCTTGAGGAAAATAATAGAATCCTTAAGCAATTAAGGTTTTCCCCTTTTCGGAATACCTCTCACATAAGAAGTGAAATGAGGCTTTCATGGGAAAGTCTTTAATTTTGAAAGCACGTGTGAATACGGGCTCGAGGCTTTATTTTGAGAAATCAAAAGTCGAAAAAGCTCTTTGAATGAGAGTTCAAGAAAGCAAACTTAAAGAAATCGAGTTCTTAAAAATCTGATTTTTGAAAGAGAATAAAAAAATGCTCTAAAAGAAATTCGGACTCGAATATCTAAAAATGAAGTTTAGAGTCGCCACCCGGTTCTAAGCTCCACCGAGAATTAATTCATGGTGTCACTCAGCCCCTAGGTTCAAATCCAAAATCGTGGTCTTGAGATCAGGTTCGGACAAGACACTTACTTATCCTTTTTCGAAATTTTTTTTAAAGAAGTCGACAAATTTTGAGAAAATGAAGTATTATTATTTGCGTAATAAAACCTAAATTGATTTTAAGATTTAAATTTAATGTGAGCGTACAGACACAAGTGGAAAGATAAATTGCGGCAAAGTAAAATTAATTATTACAACCCAATCGAATATCAGACAAGCTATCCTATGGGATACATTTTCCGGAGAAGGGGATGTAACATACATATTATACTAAGTATACATAAAAAAGCGAAAGTAAACACGTAGCACGTCTTGATACTTGAAATGGACATGCAAAAAGAATGGGATATATTAGATAGCTCGAGAGCATATATAAAGGGGGACATTCAACCCAAAGAGATTTATCGGATTAAACGTTTTGGGCCGAGGGATGTTCTCTTGACGGCCCGAAAATAATTTTTGCTAATTTTACAGAAGGGTTGAGTGATAATTATTTATTGGAAAACATTTGGCATAATTTTAGTTTTGATACATGCAACTTTAATTGGTTGGGGATCCGGGAGTTAAATCCCTTTATTGGATGGTTTTAGCGGTCCTAGGCCAATATTAGTCAGGTCTATAAATACAGGCGAAATAGTTGCGAATAAATAAATCTAAGTTGCAAATGCAAATAATTAGCGTGTATTAATTAACTACACACCATCGTCACAACAAACTAAACATTTAAAGTGCGGTAAATAAATAAAGTGCGATAAACAAATAAAAATACACCGAAAATTAAACGTGAAAAAAATATTTATTTTTGACCCAAAAACACAGCAAAAACGGATAAAAAACAATAATAAAAATAAATAATAATAATAATAATAATAATAATAATAAAAGTAAATGAAGTTGGCACTTCTGCTTTGCAAGCAGAAGTGCCTACTTATGCTCCCAGCTCATCGAGTTAGGAGTGTTTGGTGGGTACATTTGTGCCCGCCAAACATTTTTTTTAATTAGTAAAAAAATAGAAAATGATCTTAAAAATATTCCAACATCACTTAATCAACCGAAAATCAAGAGAAAATAAAGGAAAAGAGAGTTTTTACATATTAAAAATCATTTTTTTTACAAAGTTGCAGACTTTGAGCCAAAAACAGAGCATATCATTTTTTTTATGCCATTTAACATGCAAAAATGCAAAATAAGATGCCAACACACCAGTAAACAAGATAAACACGAAATGATATGTTAGAGCTCAGTTTTGTTACCCTTGAAGCGTGCCTTTACGTGTATAGGCTGAGAAATCCGTAAGCGCACCAAATGTCTTTATCTCGAGCCGGACCCAAACCAAATGTGTATTTTACCAAAAGTGATGACCTTTGCTATTGAAAATAGCATAGAATAGAAAGGTACATGAATTATAATCCCCGGTTTAAGAGTTTTTAGAGTTTAGGAAGATGATTTTTTTGAATTTTTAGGAAAAGAGGTGAGGAAGAAGAAACAAAAGAAGAAATATATTGATGAGAGTTAGTGTGGATTTTTTAGTGTTCAAGAAGCTTGGAAGAGAGGAGATGAGTGAGTCAGAGAAGGAGCGTAGGTTGTTGGGACTAGTAGAAGAAAATCAGGAATAAAGAAGGAGAAGCAGGAAGAAGTTTTGGAGCTTGAGAGGAGTCCACCAGTAACCTAAAAATTGCAACTTGAAAAAGAAATTGCCCCCCCCCAATTCTGTCCTCCCCCTGGATTAGCAAAATGAATCTCTTTTAGATGATGAGATTCATGTGGATCAGCCATCCATATCTATATCCCTTTCATCAACTCCATCATGGCCCTTGATCATGTCACTAATTAATTTGGTAAATGATGCTGCCACCTTTTTCTTTATCCATCCCTAAAATGGCAAATATCCTCCTTTTATTTGATTTTCCTTGACTTTTCCTTTTTTATTAGTCAGCTGGTTGTGGGATGGAAATGGGTAGAAGAATGGGTTTGGTTGGGTTTTTAAGGGTAGGAAAGAGTGTGGGCTTTGGTTGGTTCACCTCCGATTCGACCGGTTTCGAGTACAAACTAAGATTGTTTAACTTTGGTTTACCAAAATGCTTGACAAACACTTGTCTCAGGTCTTAATTGCAGCAACTTTGGTGTTCTCGAGCCCATACACGCGTATACAAAAGCCTTAAAAGGCACCGATGGTGACCAGCTTCATCACTGCTCTAGGGAAAAATCCTGGTGCTCACAGTTGCCCCTCGTGTGACTGCATTCGTTGGCTAGATGTAGGAACACGATTGTGAGCGAGGGGGATACTTACCTGGATACGAAGTCTTTGAGGTTTGATCCACTTGGGAGCTTGCTGGCGTTATGAAATCCAAAGTTCGCTAGGAAACCTGTAGTCTGTCGCAGCAAAAGTCGTTGGGTGTTAGAGTGACTAATCAGCATGCTCCACGAGGTACCTGCCCCTAGATGCACTCTTAGATAGATAAATAAAAGCATGTGTAGTTTTTGTTTCTTGATCGATGAGTTTTGAAGCAAAAATTTTTACCCCTTCGAGCAAGAAATGAAAACGATGTATGATTGTGTGTATGCAATGCACGATTGCATGAGTGTGATGCATGTATGAGTGTAATGTATGAAATCCCTAAATAGTGTCAGAGAGGTTGCCTAAAGAGGTGGAAGGTGCTTAAAAGATTGCCTAAATAGGCAGAAAGTGTCCGAAGATTGCCCGAATAGGCAAAAAGACGTCTAAAAAGGTTACCTGAATGGGTGAAAAGACGTCGAAAAGGCTACCTGAATTGGCAAGAGATATCTAAGAGACTAACTGAATAGGCAAAAGATGTCTAAGAGCCTACCTGAATAGGCAAGAGATGTCTAAAAGACTACCTGAATGGGCAAAAAGACATCCAAAAGGCTACCTGAATAGGCAAGAGATGTCTAAGAGACTACCTGAATAGGCAAAGAGATGTCTAAGAGTCTACCTAAATAGGCAAAGAGATGTCTAAGAGACTACCTAAATAGGCAAGAGATGTATAGGAGACTACCTTAATAGGCGAAAAGACGTCCAAAAGGCTACCTGAATAGGCAAGAGATGTCTAAGAGACTACCTGAATAGACAAGCTAAGAGACTACTTGAATATGCAAGAGATGTCTAAAGACTACCTGAATAGGTAAAGAGATGTCTAAAAGACTACCTAAATAGGCAAGAGATGTCTAAGAGACTACCTGAATAGGCAAGAGATGTCTAAGAGACTACCTGAATGGGAAAAAAGACGTCCAAAAGGCTACCTGAATAGGCAAGAGATGTATAAAGAGACTACTTGAATAGGAAAAAAGATGTCCAAAGACTACCTGAATAGGCAAGAGCTGTTTAGGAGACTACCTGAATAGGCAAAGGGATGTCTAAATAGACTACCTGAATAGGCAAAAAGATGTTTGGAAAACTGCCTGAACAGGCGAGAAGTCATCTAAAAAGAAAACCTTAGTAGGCAAGGGTTTGTCTAAAAAGACAGCGTGAATAGGCAAGGATTCGTATGCTAATATGACTATCATGTGCTACTTATGTGTGAGTGTTGGTGGATATACATGTAAAATGTTCAAGGATACTATCAAGCTTGGAGGAGATGGTGCTCAGCCTTTCTGCCTCTTTGACTGGAGAATGCTGCCATTTATCGACGGGTTTACGGCTCTAACGAGAGTAATACATGACGGTTCATTGGAGGTCATACCACTTGATTCTGCTGAGGGGCGACTGTCTTGGGTCTTAGCCAGATTAAATTATTTTTTTAGGGCTCTATATGGTAGAGTGTACAAAATTAAGATGTTCTGATGCATCTCAGCTTATGTGTAGTGGTAAGATGTAAGCACGCATAACATTATGATACAATGATCATGAACGTAACAGGAAATATGAAAGTAACTTCGAACTTGACTATCACTCTCTCTTTCTTTGGTGAGCTTTTTTCGGCTTTATACCCCTGGAATTAAACTGAATAGCCATTCGCTATGTGCTCTGGCATACTAGCAGTTTGAGCATCGTACGCCACCAACTGGTTTGGGTCAGCCTCTTTGACTAAAGAAAAGTGAAAATCTCATGGGTAATTTGCTTTGGGATAGATACGAAGCTACACCATTTGGGTCACATGGATGACATGCCCCTTGGATTGACTAGCGGGAATATGAGATCTTAGAGGTCATGTAGATGACATGCCCCTAGACTAGAAGTGAAATGGGATGATTGATAAGGGTCACATAAATGACATGCCCCTTGACAAAGGTAAGACCAACTATCTTTAAGGGTTGTACTAAACAACATTCCCCTGATCGGGATATAACAAATCGTTTTTAGGTCATGTGGACGACATTCCCCCAGGTTCATGATAAGTGAAAGAGTTTTGGAGGTCATTTAGATGACGTGCCCTTCAGGATGTGTAAGCATTGTAAGACTTAAGTTGAGACCAATGTATCCCAAAACCATTAATGCAAGCTTAAATGCGCAATTGTTAAATGGATGGTTCTCATTCATTCATCGTGGCATCCACATAATACTTCAAATACACAATGTTACACTGATGAGTTTAATCTAAACTTGAACAAGGAAAATGGGATCTATCGCTTGACTTATCCCCTATTGTCAGACTTCCTTTAGGGTTTTCCATCTGACATCTCTCGCCTCACTTTGATTTTTTTATGGGAAAGAGATTCTTATGACTTTGACGATCATTTCTTCAAGATCTGGATTTGGAGAACCATGGGTGGCCTCTATTAAACTTGTCTCACGGTTGTTGGGACCCATCCAAGGCATTTTTTAAGGTTTTTTGAGTGATCGTAATGGTTTGGAGGGTGAATGAGGTTTTGATCATAGTCAAACTTTGGTAAAGCTCTTTCGGTTTAGGATGTCTGAGGCATGTATGGTTTTGAAGGATCGAATTTTAGGCTCGGTGTTTGAAGGTCAAGAATCTCAATGGTTTGGATCTTTTGATATGACTTGAAGGCTCCTGGATATATATTGCTTAAGATGTAGGGACGAGCCTTATCCCACGAGTACGATCATGAGCTGATCTGATATCTTAACACGAGGATCTTAAATATTTTGAGTGTATGATCTAGTGGGGGCCCAGGTTTCCTGGTGGTTTGTAACTTTTGGGAAGGTTGCCCCAATATGACTTTTCCGAGTGTAGGGTGCTACAATCTTCGGTTTGTGAAGGAGAATTAAGGATTAGTCTTGGATTTGATTCTCTGCGACTCCCGCATGCCTTTTGGGTGTTGAAGGAATCTCTTTCCCTTTATTACTGTCATAATTTTTCCTTTTATTTCTCTCTTTTTCTCAGAGGTTAAGTCAAGCGATTGATGCCCAGTTTTGACTCATTTGCAATTTCGAGATTATCCATATGCAACAATGCATTATGGATGTTGAAACATTAAGTGAATGCTTAAATGAATGCATAGACTCATCTAGGAACAATTCATACAAGTAAACAAGAAATTAAATTTTACATTAATGGCTTTGAAAGTCATATAATCCAAATCAAGACTTGGAGATGTATTACATAAGAATGAAAGGAGAACATGTTCATTATTAACACTGGTGTGCCCCTCTTTACCTTTTGTGTGAAAGTGCTTGGTCGGGCCGGACCATTCAAGATAGAATATAGTCATTTTCAAAGTCACTATGCATATTTTCTATGACACTCATATTCATTGCATGTAATGTCGTGCTTATGCATTGCATTATTCAAAGGGATAAAGGCAAATAGTGATTGCATAGATAGCGATAGGTTAAAGTTAAACATTTCACCACACATTGTTCAGAAAAATACTACATAATACGAGTTCAAAAGCAAAGTGACTCCCTACGGGCAAGGAGCCTTTAGAAAATAGGATTGTCTGGCTAATGGATTTTGGGGTTCTGTCGACTCATAACGGCCTACAATTCTCCTCCACCTACTCACTTTGTTGTGTTGGCTTGCCCCCCGAAGACCTGTAATGGATTATTCTGAACACTTGGTGCTAGGAGAGGCTCCTAAATCTTGCTATCTTTACCAACTGCCGAATAGATGCCTTCAAACTCTGACATGTATTGGTGTGATGCCCTTTCACTATGTGATAAGTGCAGAAATTATATTTGTTGGCCTCCACCAGCGTCACATATGGCTTCAAGCTTTGAAGGAGTCCCAACTTTCGGTATTTGGCGTAAATCCTTACCATTAATTTGGCCTACGGGGTAGGCACAGGAGTTATTTGAATTGCCGGCCACTGTAACCCAAAGATTACCTAACCTTACTGCCCCTGATTCACTGCAGCTATTTTGATAGGCTGGACTGATTGGACTGGGTTGCTGGCCGAAGCTTGCTTGTTCTTTGCCCCCAAAAAGTTCGAAGCTGTATAACTGTCTCTCTTCTCAGATTGATAGTTTTGTTTGTAACCCGCAGTAGATCCTTCCTTACTTTTCTTCACCTCATCTTGGCGTTCAATATTCTTGGCCTTTTGGTAGACGTCCTCAAACGTCTCATTGTCATCAAGCTCCATCTTTTCTTTGTATAATGGCAAGGCTCCATCAATGAGTTTCACAATCAACTCGTCACAGCTAGGCTTTTTGGCTAGCAGCACTTAAGTAGCCATCCATCTCTCATAGTACTTTTGGAAAGTCTCATTCGGCTTTTGATTAACAGCCTGTAGGTCTTGCAGAGAGGTCTTTGTTTTGTGTCACAACCATAATGCTCAATGAAAGCATCAGAGAGTGCCTCCCAACTAGATCTTACTTCACTCGGCTTTACACTCAGCCACTCTGTTGCTGCCTCTTCTAATGTGCATGGGAAGAGACTAGCCATTTTGTTGGAGGTGAGGCCTTGCATCCTAATAATGTTGTAGTAATTCTCAACATGGACTCTTGGCAGACCAGTCCCCTTATATGGAGGAAGGGTAGGCATTTTGAAATTAGGTGGGAGCAGTTCTGGCCTTGCCTCCTTAGCTTCCTTCGTTATGGAGCAACTGATGCCCCCGGCTTGTGCCATTTCCTTGAATTTAGATAGCACAACTTCCATTTCTAAACACTTCTCATCCAGCCTCTTCTTGGTTTCAGTTTCAACATGATTCTTTCTCAACTGACGATCTACCTCAACAGCGCCCGTTGTCGCTTCTTCTAATCCCTGGTCAATAACCACAATAGGAGGCTATACTCTTTCAACCTCAGTAGTAGCTGGCCTATTAGTCAGCTCTCTGGCATCTATAGCAGTCTAGATCGCAGTCAGTAAGAAGTTCTTGAACTGATCATTTCCTATGAGAGCAGTTGCCAGCTCATCAGCACTCAGACTCCTATTGTTTTTAGTCGAATCCCCTATTTCTATTTGTACTTGCACTGTTCTGTCGGATTTCGAATCAACCCTCACTAGTCTACTGCCTCTTCTTTTTCAATCCGTGGTATCCCCTGAATTCACAAAGGGGGTTAAATAGATGTATGGGCATGCTTTGGTATGCTTATGCATGGATGGAATGGAAGATGAATGTAATGATTGTGAGATGATACGGCGTTATGAGTGTTGTGGCATTTCACGCCACGAAATGTGTTATTAAGAGTAGTGTGGCTTTAGGCCGTATGGTATGGACGTTAGGAGTTAAGTGAATGGTGTGGCATTCTAAGCGGCGTGGCGCTCATTCACGAAAATCGCATGTGTGACATGTTAAAATGTGAAAGACAAAGCATTCTGAGCAGTATCGTTCATTCACGGAATCTTGAGTACGGATATGAAGTGCATGACACTACACATCGTGAAAGAGTGAATGACAATGTATTCTGAGCTGGGTGTCACTCATTCACGGAATTTGTATGCACGGATTTTGAAGTGCGAGACACTACACATAGTGATTTTGGTGTTTCATGTATGGTGTAATCATGGTAGCATGGACATGGCATACAATAAGGCATTCATTGGATAACACAATATTCGACATGGTATTGCATGGCAAACTATCGAAGCATGTTCAAACAAAGGCAGTATAATTATGTAACATTGATACTTTATAACTGGCATTCATAAGTGAACAAACATAGTATCATACAGTGAAACAAAATTACAAATATCAATATTCATTTAGGAGGATACAATGTTTGCCTTTCAAATTATGAATGGAAATTAGTTCTCTCTTCTCGGGTAAGTAGGATTCTCATCCTCGCAAGCCAGGCTTTATATTCTTCACTTGGTTCTATCACTGATGCATTGAAGTCGAGTTTCACAAAGTCCAAGTGACGAGGCCAACTTACTATGAAAATGTCGCACCTTCAGTAACTCCAGGAAGATTCGAATGTCGAAACACAGCTTGACACCTCACAAGCCCTATGTGGTGAACTTAACCCAATCTGAACTCTGGAGTGAATTGAGGAAAGCCTGGAGTCGTTGTTCGAAATTTTCCATGCAACCTACAAGGGAGATCACAAGCAAGATCTGTTTTTGAAATCCTTATTACTACAGGAAAACATATTAAGATAATAAAGCATATCATGGTAAACTGTATAGTTCTTGCATGGTCACATCGATTACATATGGCAAGGCATGGCATTACACAACATACTACATGGATTGCATACGAAAATAAGGATTACGCATGGCAAGGCATGGCATAACATGGTATACTACATGGATTACGTACGGCAACAAGGATTACGCATGGCAAGGTGGCATATCATGGCATACTACATAGATCACATATGGCAACAAGGTTTACGCATGGCATATCATGACATACTACATAGATCACGTATGGCAACAAGGATTATGCATGGAAAAGTATGGTGGGGAACATCGTACTGACAATATGAGGCGTGGTAAAGTGACACAGTGCGTGTGTGCGGTTTTGCGCTTATGTAGCATGGTATGAAGGAGACTGCGCCCGATTTGGGAAAATGTAATGTTAGATGTTTGAATATGGCATGGACTAGTGAGGACGTGACAACGACTCATGTCATGAGATGCGGGTAAAAGATGCACATGGCTGCATACGAGATGTGGGTTAGCGCGGTATACGGTATGCATGTTCTAAATCATGGCGTTATTGATTTTGATGGATGCATTCACAATTACAGACAAGAGAAAATAGCATACAATGTGGAAATTTCCAACCTTATATCTCCACGAGGTATAAAGTCTCTAACCATTCCTAGATGGGGGTCTCCTTGTCACCAACGGGGAAAGACAAGGGTTGAAACTAAATCCACTTTATTTTTCGTTTTGGAATCCTAGTGGAATTTTCTATGGCTTCTATATGCAAGGTAGTCAAAGTTCGGATAGCAAAGGAGGGTCTCATAGCAAAATATACGCCCTTTCTCTCCCCAAATAGGTTCATACGAGAAGGGTTAATAGGAGGCTATAGGTGGCTTTTCAATAGATGCCCTTGGAACCGTAGAGGAACACAAGTGACATTTTCTTGAGAAAGCCGAAGCAGGTATGGAAGTCCTAATGTATGTGAGGTTCAAGTGTGTCTACTGAAATGCAAAATGCATTAAATTAAAAAGCTACACAAATAATAATACTTCATTTTGAAAAAGATTGTCGATTTCTTTAAAGTCTTTCGATGGCTTGTCAAAATTTCTTTCGAAAATTTTAAAGTTTGAAAACTTTGAAAAAAATTTAAAAGGAAAAGAATTATCCCCCGCAGAGTCGCCACTGTGAGAGGATGACCTTGTATTTTAAAAACAAATAAACACTTTCGACACGAGTGGTTTGGCTCTCTCGAAAGTTAAATGAATAAGATTGAAGATTGGTTTTCAAAAGAAATAATTTCGTCGCGAGCGGCTTGGCACTCTCGAAAGTCAGAAATTCAGGCTTGAGGAAAGTAATAGAATCCTTAAGCAATTAAGGTTTTCCCCTTTTCGGAATGCCTCTCGCATAAGAAGCAAAATGAGGCTCTCGTGGGAAATTCCTTAATTTTTGAAAGCGCGTGTGAATGCGGGCTCAAGGCTTTATTTTGAGAAATCAAAAGTCGAAAAAGCGCTTTGAAAGAGAGTTCAAGAAAGCGAACTTAAAGAAATTGAGTTCTTAAAAATCCAATTTTTGAAAGAGAATAAAAAAATGCTTTAAAAGAAATCCAAACTCGAATCTCTAAAAACGATGTTTGGAGTCGCCACCCGGTTCTAAGCTCCACCCAAAATTAATTCACGGTGTTACTTAGATCTTTTGTTTGAATCCAAAACCATGGTCCAGAGATCGGGTTCAGACAAGACACTTACTTATCCTTTTTCGAAAAGAGTTTAAAGAAATCGACAAATTTTGAGAAAACGAAGTATTATTATTTACCTAATGAAACCTAAATTGATTTTAAGATGTAAATTTAATGTGAGCGCACATACACAAGTAGAAAGATAAATTGCGGGGAAGTAAAATTAATTATTACAACCCAATCGAATATCCGACAAGCGATCCTATGGAATACATTTTTTGGGGAAGGGGATATAACATACATATTATACTAAGCATGCATAAAAAAATGAAAGTAAACACGTAGCACGTCATGATACTTGAAATGGACATGAAAAAAGAATGGGATAGATTAAATAGCTTGGGAGCATGTATAAATGGGGATGTTTAACTCGAAGTGATTTATCGGATCGAACGTTTTGGGCCGAGGGATGTTCTTGCGACTACCCGAAAATAATTTTAGCTAATGTTACAAAAGGGTTGAGTGATAATTATTTGTTGGAAAACATTTGGCTTAATTTTAGTTTTGATACATGCAATTTTAATTAGTTAGGGATCCGGGAGTTATATCCCTTCGTTCGATGGTTTTAGCTATCCTAGGCCGACATTAGTCGGGTCTCTAAACACAAGGGAAATAGTTGCGAGTAAATAAATCTAATTTGCAAATGCAAATAATTAGTGCATATTAATTAACGGCACATCATCGTCACAACAAATTAAACATTCAAAGTGCGGTAAATAAATAAAGTGCAATAAACAAATAAAAATACGTCGAAAATTAAACGTGACAAAAATATTTATTTTTGACCCAAAAACACAGGAAAACGGATAAAAACAATAATAAAAATAAATAATAATAATAATAATAACAAAAAGTTAATGAAGTTGTCACATCTGTGCCCGCCAAACATTTTTTTTAATTAGTAAAAAAAAGAAAATGATCTTAAAAATATTCCACCATCACTTAATCAACCGGAAGTCAAGAAAAAATAAAGGAAAATAGAGTTTTTACTTATTAAAAATCATTTTTTAACAAAGTTGAAGACTTTGAGCTAAAAACAGAGCATATCATTTTTTTATGCCATTTAACATGAAAAAAAGCAAAATGAGATACCAACGCACCAGCAGATAAGATAAACACGAAATGATATGTTAGAGCTCAGTTTTGTTACCCTTGAAGCGTGCTTTTACGTGTATAGTCCAAGAAATCCGCAAGCGCACCGAATGTCTTTATCGCGAGCCGGACCCGAACCAAATGTGTATTTTACCAAAAGTGATGACCTTTGCTGTTGAAAACACCTTAGAACAGAAAGTCACATGAATTATAATACCTGATCTAAGAGTTTTTAAAGTTTAGGAAGATGATTTTTTGGAATTTTTCGGAAAAGAGGTGAGGAAGAAGAAGCAAAACAAGAAATATGTTGATAAGAGTTAGTATGGATTTTTTAGTGTTCAAGAATCTTGGAAGAGAGGAGATGAGTGAGTTAGAGAAGGAGTCTAGGTTGCTGGGACTAGTAGAAGAAAATCAGGAACAAAGAAGGAGAAGCAGGAAGAAGTTTTGGAGCTTGAGAGGAACCCTCTAGTAACCTAAAATTGCAACTTGAAAAAGAAATTCCCCCTAAGTCTGTCCTCCCCCTTGGATTAGCAGAATCTCTTTTAGCTGATGAGATTCACGTGGATCAGCCATCCACATCTATCTCCGTTTCATCAACTCCATTATGGCCCTTGATCATGTCACTAATTGATTTGGTAAATGATGCTGCCACCTTTTTCTTTCTCCACCCCTAAAATGGCAAATATCCTCCTTTTATTTTATTTTCCTTGACTTTTCCTTTTTTATTATTCAACTGGTTGTAGGTTGGAAATGGGTAGAAGAATGGGTTTGGTTGGGTTTTTAAGGGTAGGGAAGAATGTGGGCTTTGGTTGGTTCACCTCCGGTTCGACCGGTTTTGGGTACAAATTAGGATTATTCAACTTTGGTTTACTAAAACACTTGACAAACACTTGACTCGGGTCTCAATTGCGGCAACTTCGGTGTTCTTGGACCCATAAACGTGTATACGAAAGCCTTAAAAGGCACCAATAGTGACCGTCTTCATCACTACTCTAGGGAAAAATCCTGGTGCTCACAGCGGGGTAGGAGAGAAAACACTTATACAGATTAGTTTCATAAAGTAAAACCAAAAGAGCAGAGACTTTCAGCAGCTTTCTAACCAAATAATGACTTAACAATAGAATAAACAACGCCTAAGGAACAAAATGACGATGAAGGGGAAAGAAACATAGAAAATTCGACCAACTTTAATCAATGGATAATCATAGACTTACATTGAGACAAGAATGAACAGGTGACTAAAGTTCAATGGCAACACATATAAGACAGAGTAGCAATTGTGCAAGATATGGAAGAACCTAAAAATACGAAACATCTGAATTGCAGACCAGATAAATAGAAATGACAAACTCTTGTGATAGAAGGATGCTGAATTAAGAATGTTCTACAGGAGGCAGCAATGGTTTATAAAGCGATAACCAAAAAATGTCATAATGGCCTCATCCAAATGAAAACCAAAAGGGAAAACCAACAAAAAAAGACCTACCCTAAGGAGCTATGGTTCGAAAGTAAAATCAACATCAATCAAAGAACCAGTAAATAAACCATAGACTAAAGGCAATAGGAATAGAAATGGTTTGGTTGTATTTATAAAATAGAGGATATCACGTTGTGCTGAAGAAGTAGGGTATTGGCCTATTAAATAGAAGAAAGAAAAGGAATAATAGAGTTTAGAGAAGAACAGGTGTGCCTAGTTTGTAAGCATAGATTCCTTTGTATATTACACATTTAGTTATTTACTTCGTATTAATATATATTTAGCGTTATGAAATAAAAGGCATTAATCTATTTGATTATATCTTACGTTGTATAATAAATAGAGAATCCAATGATTTTAAATTATAAATGAATAGGTCTCAAGTTTGTTCTAGGTCATGGGAATAAATAGAACTATAAACTTGTGCATCGGTTGATTGTGAGGCAATCAAAGATGCGGGTAGATGTGGACTCGATATGGTACCAGACAGATCTACGCAGGAAACACTACAAGGTGAAGTCATCATTATTGTGTTTCTTGGGTAGGACTTATTTTATCCTTAGGCCTGAGAGCATTACATCACTGCTTGGAATCTCATGAACTTCGACACACACCTAACATTTCTATAGTAGGATGCAAGTACAAATATGATCAGGTGAGCCAGTGAACATATAGGTGATGTGAATGTGTCAATGGAATTACCATTTAGTACCCACTGAGATGATATCACTGACCACTTGATGGATTAGGATTGAGAGTGTGCGGTCGCACCTGAATGAGTTGGGTACTCATTCACCTTAGCAATCTAATCTAGATCGAGAAAAATATAGTAGTGTGGGATGATAGAGCTATACCCCTTAATGTAAATGTATATTCAGATATATATACTGGTAAGGGATAATAAAAGTACAACTACCTGGATGGTTTAATCTCTATTAGAGATGCTGCTAGCTGTCTTAATTGGGGGCTATTATACGTTTGCTAGAACCCACTTAATATTCTACAAGAATTGGTCCTACTGCCAACATAAAGACAATCCTATAAGATCTTACACATCGAACTTCTGGCTTCGGATAAGTTGGTCTATCAGGATGGATAAGATTAATTAAATAAATATGGATAGAAGGAATCATATTTGATTTAAT
>CAOJCR016169596.1:0-16184 GCA_948330485.1 Euphorbia neoarborescens
CAATCACCCTATAAAGTGGAAAGCAAATGGAGAATTCATCTTCTGGTGCTGGAATCTGACCTTCCACTATTGAGGTAAATAATGAATCATGAGGGGTAAGAAACCCTGACTCAAGTTCTATTCCTATTCCTAATTCTGATAATGAGAAGAATGTTTCTAATCTGGTGACATAGGTACCTAAACTTTCGTATCCCCTAAGGGAGAAGAAAAAGAAGTTGGATCAGAAATATTCTAAATTTCTGGAAGTTTTTAAGAAATATGAATTTAATTCACCGTTGATGGAGGCTCTCCTAGAGATGCATTCTTATACAAATTTTTTAAAGAACTTCTTACAGAAAAGAGGAAATTAGATGGAGATGAGGTGGTAACACTAACGAAAGAATGCTCGACAATGATTACAAACAAAATCCCCCCTAATTTGAAGGATAGGGGTAGTTTTACTATTCCATACGACATAGGTAACTTAGAAATTGTAAGTGCATTATGTGATTTGCGGACTAGAATCAATTTGATGTCGTTGTCTTTCCTCTAAAGGCTTGACCTTGGAGAGCCTAAGGCCGCTAGTATTATACTCCAATTGGCCGACAAATCTATAATAAGGCCTAGAGGAGTAGTTGAGGATGCGTTAGTAAAAGTAGGAAAATTTATCTTTCCAGCAGATTTAGTGGTCATAGATATGGAGGAAGATACAAATGTTACACTTTTTCTTGGTAGGCCATTCCTTGCAACTGGGAGGACATTGGTTGATGTTTAAGAAGGAAATTTAATTGTTCAATTTCAAGACGAGGAGGTCTCATTTAGTGTGCACAATTCCATGAATTATCCTTTAGATACTGAGAATTGTAATTTTATTGATTCTTATTATCATGTCATTGACTGTATTAAAGAGACTTTTTGTAGGTGCAATGATATCATTGAAGGGCAATGTTTAGAAGGTGATGAGGGTGCTTAGGCACCGATAGAGGATTGCTTCTGGTTGAAGAGTAGGTTGACAATCTCGAGAGAGATGTCAAACCAGTGCCAAAATCATCATTAGGTGATCCTCCAAAATTGGAGCTGAAGAAACTTCTGCCTAATCTGAAATTTGTTTTTCTACAACCACCCCATGACTTACCTATATTAGTTTTTTCTCTTTTGAGAAGTGGACAATCCATGACATTAAAGGGATCAGCCCAACATTTTTCACGCATTGGATTTTCCTAGAGGAGGCGGTCAAGCCCTGTACAGAACCGTAACATCAGCTAAATCCAAACATGAAGGAGGTGGTAAGAATCGAGGTTATAAAACTGCTCGACACAGGTATGATCTTTCCTATCTCTGATAGTTCGTGGGTGAGTCCAGTTCATTGTGTACCCAAGAAAGGGGTACCACGGTAGTGGAAAACAAGATGGGAACTCATCCCCACTCATTCTGTTACCGGTGGTGCATGTGTAAAGATTATAGAAAATTGAATAATTCCACCCGGAAGGACCATTTTCCACTGCCATTTATTGATCAAATATTAGAGAAGATGGCGGGACATGAATATTTTTTTACTTTAGATGGCTTATCCAGCTATATGAAAATACCTGTGGACCCTCTAGATTAAGAGAAAACCACATTTACTTGTCCATATGGAACTTTTTCATATAGACGAATGCCATTTGGGATCTGTAATGCCCCCTACACCTTTCAAAGGTTCATGTTAGTGATTTTTAATGACATGATTGAAGAGTTTATAGAAGTGTTTATGGATGATTTTTCTATTGTTTGTCCATCTTTTGAGTCATGCCTTGGAAATATTGATTGGGTCCCTCAACATTGTGAAGAGACCCACTTGGCACTTAGCTGGGATGGTTAAGAGTTGTGTCATGTTAGGACATAAGGTTCCAGGTAAAGGGATCTAGGTGGATCCGACTAAGATCGAGGTTATCGAAAAATTACCCCCACCTAGTTCGGTGAAACTTGTAAGGAGTTTTCTGGGGCACGCTTGCTTTTTTAGGCGATTCATAAAAGATTTTTCAATAATTGCTAAGACATTAAGTGACTTATTGTTAAAGGATGTTTCATTTAATTTCACGGATAGATTTTTTCATGCTTTTGAAACTCTTAAGCAAAAAGTGATCGAAGCGCCCATCATGGTCAGTCCTGATTGGTCTCTTCCCTTTGAACTTATGTGCAATGCAATTGATATTACTATAGGAGCCTGTTTAGGTCAGCGGGCAGAAAAAATATTTTGCCCAATATATATTGCTAGTAAAACTCTGAATGGTGCTCAAATTAATTATATTGTCATTAAAAAGGAGCTGCTACCTGTTATTTCAGATCATATTTGGTTCTATCTAAGGTAATTGTGCACATTGACTACGCTACTCTCAGATATTTGTTAGCAAAACAGGATGAAAAAATGAGGCTGATTCGGTGGATTTTACTTCTTCAAGAGTTCGATGTGAAGATCAAGGATAAAAAAGGATAGAAAACATGGTGGCAAATTATCTATCCAGACTTCTAATTATTGATTATGATTCTTCTCCTTAAGAGGAAATACGGGACATATTTTCCAATGAACTCTTGTACTCGGTAACTTTTAGGCCCTAGTTTGCAGATATGGCTAACTTCAAAGTTAGTAACACTCTTCCGTCTGATTGTACTTTAGCTCAAAAGAGAAAATTTCTCCATGATGCTATATTTTACTTTTGGGATAAACCATATTTATGTTTAGTATGTGATGACAATATGATCAGGAGATCTGTGTCTAAAAGTGAAGTACTGTCCATTATACAAATGTTTAATGATAGGGAAGCGGATGGCCATTTTGGACCCGATAGAACTTGTGGAAAAAATTTGCCCTGTGGTTTTTACTGGCCTAACATGAAAAGAGACATTTTTAACTATGCAAAAACCTGTGATGTGTGTCAATGGACAAGGAACATATCCCGCAAAAACGAAATGTCCTAACAGGGCATCTTAGTGTGTGAACTCTTTAATGTTTGGGGCATAGACTTCATGGGACCTTATCGATGTCTCACAACAATCAATATATTCTTGTGGCAGTCGACTATGTTTCTAAGTAGGTTGAGCCAGTAGCATCGCCCACTAATGATGCAAAAGTGGTAACTAATTTTCTAAATAAAAATATCTTTACTTGGTTTGGAACCCCAGAGTTATTATTAGTGACGGAGAATCCCATTTCTGTAATAAATCGTTTGAAATACTTTTGTGAAAGTACGAGGTAACACATAGAGTAGCAACACCTTATCACCCTAGTGGTGAATCTATACGTTGAGGTATTGTTTGGGTTTATCATGCATATACCCACATCAAAGTTGGTCCTATTAACATAAATTCACACAATATCGCAAGTATACGGGTCGAACAAGTAGTATAAAATGGATTTTTAAGTCCGAGTATCGATCCCATAAGGAAATACGTTCACTGTAGGTGTAATATACTTATATTCTATTTATGGTAATCTAATAGTGGTCGGTTTGTTATGAATCCAACAACATATCATAAACACATAGAAGTATTATCCAAATCATCCATTTCCTAATGAGAACCATTTGAGCATTTAGATTTTCTGTACAAAACACTCGTAACTCCCTTGTTATCACATGTTATTCATATGCACGGATAAAGATCACCCTTCGATTATTATGGTGACTTAAACATAAGGTTAAGTATGATTAACTCTAACCAAATTCATGTACGAATCAAACATACAACATTACATGCCTTTTGAATAGTACAACATATAATATTGCAAGCCATTTTCATACATTTAAGTGTACATGCATAATATTAATATCGTAACATTAAAACTCATCTTAACCCCATACATACTCGGTGATGATTAACTCAATATATGTACTTTAACATTTAAGTCAAGAATAAATGAAGAGTAACACATTATAACAAGAAAATCCATAAGAACTTTATGTTTAGAACACTTTGCACATAATGAAGAACTCTTACATTTCAACTCTAAAATCAATCAATATAGATGGTCGGGAATCATGTGCAATGATTGCCCAATGGAGCGTGTCATAACTCCGGGAATATCGTGCAAGAAATGATCAAATACAAGAGTATGACTAACAATCATTCAGAACAGAAAAATAGAAAACACAAAAAATACCATGGAAAGGGTCACAACTCTTAATGGAGTTGTAAACCTTTCCATACAAGAAGGATTCTTCTTCTGAATGGAAGGGCTTCCTCTTACTCCTAAGGGTCTTCTCCTTGTTGTTTAATTCATCTTTTGAAGAGTCTCTCACTCTAAAACTTCTTTCTCTTCTCTAGGTGATTTTTCTCTCCCCAAAATCTGCAAAAAAAAGTTGCATTTGATGGGTAGTTATAGAGTTTTAGGGTAGTTATAAGAGTTTATGATTGGATTTAAAGAGACAGGATGTGTTAGGATTGGTTAGGAATGGATAAGGGTTGAATTAGAGGGAAAATGGAGGGAGAACAATGGCCATTTTCATGTTAACCATTGCACCAATGGTCTGATTTTCGAGCCGGTCATGATCGCGACACCTTGTTTGTTCTTCAGAAATTTCATGTTGGCTTGTGTCACGATCGCGATATAAGGGGGTCGCGATCGCGACAGAGTTTTGTCACTTCTCCCTTAATTTTTCATTTTTCTTCATTTTTTATCCATAATTCAAGCTGTTTATCCCGATCCTTCATAAATGTCCTAAAAACATCTTTAGTCTTGAAAAACATGAAAAATAAACATTCTAACACAAAATACTCATTAAATACACAAAATAAACATATTTTAGCTTGTTTTGTATGTCAAATACATGTGCTTTGCACATCATATCACACCCTCAGACTAATAGCTTGGTAGAGGTAAGTAACAGGGAGCTACAACGTATTCTAGAGAAAATAGTAGGGGCATATGGGAAAGATTGGAGTCTTAAGCTAGATGTGCACTTTGGGCCTACAGAACGGCGTTCAAAATGCCGATAGGTATATCTCTATATCGTTTAGTTTTTTAAAAGGCCTATCATTTACCTGTTAAACTCAAACATAGGGCATATTGGTCTATGAAATATCTGAATTTTGACATGCAGGTAGCTGGAGACCATCGGTTGATATAATTACTCGACTTGGATGAGTTTCGCCTCTCTACCTATGAGAACCCCAAACTCTATAAGGAGAGAACCAAGCAGTGGCACGATTGACATATTTTGGATAAAACTTTCCAACTATGTGACAAGGTCCTCGTAGATAACTCAAGATCAAGGTTATTCTTAGGAAAGCTGAAATCTAGATAGACAGGTCCATTTGAAGTTATCCGCACATACTCGTCTGGCATGGTAAAAATAAACACGTTGGAGGGACATAAAAAATCAATGGGCACTGGCTGAAACTTTACTTACATGAAATGACTTAGGAAGAGGAACATGATGTGTTCCTAGCAGATGATTAATCATGCACTATCTAGAAATTTGATTTCTTTCGACTCTAAATAGAACATTGAGTTTTGTACATTTTGAACAATTTTTCTTTCATTTTTTTGTTTATTGTTCTATCCTTTTTTTTGATTTTTTTTGTGTATTTCTTGTTTTGTATTTTGGGTTTGCTTGTGTTTTGTTTTATAGGTGAGAATCCCTATCCAAATTGAATTGGAGTTGAAAAGGCGATTCGGTTGACAAAGGAAGAAGGAAGCTTGTCAAATCGGTTTGACCCTATAGTAATATATATAAAAGAAAGTTGGGGTTTAATGGGTGACACGACGTGTCATTTTGACACGAGATCGTGTCACCCCACTTCCAAACTTTGAGTTCTTAGTTGTGTGGGTGACATGATGTGTCATTGTGACATGGCCTCATGTCACACCACTGCCAAAATAAGGGGTGAAAAAATTGCTAGTTGACACAACATCTTATTTTGGCATGAGGCCGTGTCACCTTATAGTCAAAATAGGGAAATCAAAAACAATGGGTGACATGACTGTCATTTTGACATGAGGGCATGTCACCCTTCTATAAAAAATGAGAGAGATGAGTTCAAGGGTTACATGACGTGTCAGTATGACACGAGCTCATGTCACCCTTCTTTCAAAATGCCTTCCAATGAGAAGTAAGGTGACTTGAAGTGTCATTTTGACACGAGCTCATGTCACCCTACTGTCAAAGAAATGGGATATGAACAAAAGGTGACATGACGTGTTATTTTTACATGAGGTCATATCACCCATCTAGAAAGGAATTTGAGCACGACCTGACTGTGTGATGACATGTCATGACAAAATCTAGGGTTAAATCTCTTTAATTCTCTTACACCCATTCATGCAACCTCATAATTTCTTCCACCATTCAACCACTCTTTCTCTCTAGATCGAAACCCTAGCTTCTTCCTCTCTAAAAAAATTCTTAAATTTCCACTCCATTCCATCATGGTAAGATCCAAATTAGTTGTAAGAAAGGGCTCAACTCCATCCTGCCTGGAACCATCTCACTAATCCCTTGGCGCCTCCACCTCGAATGCAGTTGCTCACAGTTGAATTGCCTGTTCCCGATTAGCTCAGCTAATGAAGGTAAAGGCTTTCTTGATTTCCCTAATATGGTTGTTTTACCATTTCGTTGCACTTATTTTCATTAGTTAGTTGATCCTAGCATTGAGAGTAATTTCATGAACCTTATTCAGGCTATTGGTTGGTTTGGATTTTTTCACACCGCCCACAACACATTCATGGAATTAACACAGAATTCTACCAACACTCACATCCACCATTGATTAGAACACATTAGAAAAATCCATTTCTTTCCATTTATTTGGAAATCCATATGAATTAGATGTGGAATCGATGAGTAGGACTATTAATATTGAGGGAGGGGTGTTTTATTGGCCTAAAGGGATGGGTCTACGTAGATTTTGGGCCGATCATGGCCATGGACGATCCAACCTTAATAACCTCCGTGCATAAAACTTTAAGAAATTCTTGATTTTTCTCCTGCACAAATTCATTACCTTTAACTTTAGTGGAGAGTCTGAGGCTAATAAAGTCAATGAATTAGAACTTCTAATATTGTGTAATGCATTTCTTGGCCGCACTATTAACATGGGCTACTACTTGATTGATGTGCTTCATCAAGCCACAAAAAAGAAGCAATTTCGACATCATGCTTAGGTCATATTTTGACTAAAATTGCTCATTTTTTATGGCATGGAATGTACTTATGGAGTGGCCCCGATAAAACCCAAGGGCATGTCTCACGATGTTTTACTTTTTAACAGGATGAGCACAATAATAGAACATGGGGCAAGGAGCTCCAAAGCTAGGGATAAGCAGCCCATATAATTAGATGATGAAGATATTGATTGGATGGATGATGATGATGAAGAGGAGGCTGATGATGATCAAACCACTACAGATTATACAAAGCCTAATTCTACATGTCCCACATTTGAGATGCACATGAAGGCCAGTATGGATGCGCTTGTGGAACAAATGAATAATATGGCAATGAATCAGGTGTAGCGGCAGCACTAATGGCATGAGTGGCAGCAGTAGGATACCAAATGGAAGCACTCAATGTCTGATCGCATAGACCATATAGAGGACTTCGCTCGCCGCTATGGCTATTGAGAGGTAGACCTCCCCCCCTTAGATCCCATACTCCCTTTGCACTTTTGGGGGTAAGTGCAATTTTAAGTGGGGCTGCAAAGGTTCTTCTTACCTTTCCTTGTTCTTAATTTTAGCTTTCTATTTGGATTTTTGTGTTATGATGATGGTCTTTTGATTTGCATGATTGTGTGTTTGAATGACACCTTGTGGTAAAATTTGTGTTGAGCTACCCCCAAAACTAAACTTTTGTGCTTGATTTTGTTAGTACATAATGGGGAAATTGAAACTTTAATATGAATGATTAGCCTATTTTTGCTGATTATTGTCATCCTCGAAGTACTAATGCATGTGTTGAGTTGGTATATGGAATTGTATATAGTGGTTCGACCTTCCACGCATGTTTTCAAGTTTGAACTGTGATAGTGATTAGGAACACTCAGTTGGATTACACGACCGACACCCAATTATCCATTTGCTTAAGCAAGGTTTTTGAGCCAGAAAATACCATATCGCATCGGTCCTGTCTTTTCTTATTCATGCATTTTATACTAGATCATAGGACTTAGTGTACATCTTGTACTTGGTGAAGCGAGCCAAAGTATGTGGAGAGCCATATAGTTTAACCATACAGCACGTACTAGAACACTTCATAAATTTAGCCATTCTAACCCGTACATTAACTACCCTTAGAATCCCCCTTGGAGCTTAAGCTGGTTTTTTCTTCATAGCCATGTTATCCTTACCGATACAAGCCAATCCCTTTCACTTTGATTATCCTTCAACCCCATCCTCTCCCCTATCTCGAGTCTAACATTGGTCAATGTACTTCATTCTTATTCTGGGGTAGAACTTTTGTCGGGCATGCAATTTTGTATTCGCTTTAAAAATATGTTTACACATTTCTTTTGTATTTTGGGGATAGTTTTGGATAATTAGCTTTGTGATACTCAAATTGTAAAAATATTCCTTGAAGATCTATTCGATTCCCCTTTTCTGTGTATCAATTTCTTTAATGATCTTTCTGTTGGTAAATTGAGTCATTCTCCTCGTTCATCTGAGTTACGTTCTGATGATAAAAAAAATAAGAGAACTAAAAATATAGTGACATGAATTGTATACATGAATTTTATAAACCCATGTTGATTAACCGATTTTCATATCTTTGACTCGAATAGGGAGTAGTAAGCCAAAAAATGACCTCTTGACTACCTAATCCTTAGCCTCTAACATCTCAACCCCAATGGTTCTCTAATTTTTCTTGTTAACCAATAAATGTACTAGGATTATCAGTTGCTTGCTATGTGATATACATCTTGCATTATTAAGTGTGTTTGTTTGTAATTCCCTTGATTTGAGAGCACTACGAGTGACAACTTGTGAGGTTTGCAATCAATTATATAAATCCTAAACGTTACTCTTCGTTTGATCAATTTAAACTTGACTAATGTGAGTGATGTAATGGTTGTTGTCTATATGCATTTCGTATGTCATTGAAATAGGGTTACACGCTTAGTGGAATGATGGAGTTAGCATAGTTAAAACGGTACTAGGTTTTTAGGTGAAAATACATGTTTTAGTTTCGAGTTTCGGATTATTTGCTTGAGGACAAACAAGGTTTTAAGTAGGAGTAGTTGATAAGATCGGTTTAGACCTTATATTCTTTGCATGATTTTGTATTATTTAGTGATATTTGTATGATATTTATATGTTTTCTTCTGTTCTTTTGAGTGATTTTTGTGTTTTTATTCTTTACATAGCTTTTGTGGCCTTTTAGTTCTTTTTGTATAATTTGATTTTGATTTGGGTGACTCTCGAGTCCATAATTTCTAGGATCAGGTATATTAGTGCTTTAATGTGTTTTTATGTTTATGAGAGACATGTACGAGGATCAAGAACGGAAAGTGCAATGTGAGAGTCACTGAAGGTCAAATGCTATTAGTGGATAGACAAGTGACAGGACCTCGTGCCATTTTGACACATCATGCCACTAGAGGAGTAAGAGAACTAAAGTAGACAGAAGGTTACATGACATTGTGTCACTCTGACACGTCATGTCATGCGAGGAGAAAAGATGAAGAATCAAATAAAAGGTTGACACGAGCTCGTGTCATATTGACACATTGTGTCATTATAGAAATGCAATAAGAAGAAACTGGCAGAAGGTGACACGACCTTGAGTCACACTGACACGTTGTGTCACCAACGATTAGAAAAGTGGATTTTTGGACAGAAACATAACACGACCTCGTGTCACTTTTGATAATTCAGGTCACTTGTTATATCACGATAATGTTGGCAGAATTTCTCCTGTTTTGGAAAGTTGATTTCTACAGAACAAATATATATTGTATTTTAGGTTTTGTGATTTTTATCTTTGGCTAGCCGTACTATCAAGAACCCTAAGTTTGAGATTTATTGTATTGGGATTTTGGATTGACAATCGGATTATGTTTTTCTTTACATCTTCAACATTTATAGAGAATTATTTTGTAAGATCGATTATTTTATAGAGATTCACCCTCGCAAGATATTTTGCCTAATAGAGTCTGGCAATTCCCATCTCGAGTTTGGCATGAGTTTATCTTATTCCATATTTATATTTATTTTGCAAGTTGTGAACTGCTTAGAGATATTTTTGTGTTTGTATAATCATTTAACCTAACCATCTTTATTAACATGAATCGATGATTGGTATTCAGATTTGATGTTTGTAATTTTGATTAATTGTGATGCAAGCTCTATGGTAGTTTCATAAACTCTTAATATATTTGATTTCATATCTGTAACGCGATTCAGACTGACAACTGAGAAACCAGGAGGATTGGCAACCCTCTGGAACTTAAGCATTCTTATTTCCTGAATCATGGAATTAGGCAACCTCTAAAAAAGGATTATTTGTCTAAGGGCTTCAAAGAATAAGAAGCACTACCGTATTCATACAATAGGATAGATTGAGGTTTCATCATTGCATAGATTATTCAATCATTGGCTAATTTAGTAAAATTCATCCCCATTTAGATTCACATGTTGGTTAAACTATCGAGAGGCATTCAAAATTCATTTATAAGGTTGGCTAGGCTTGATCACCTAGGAGTAGAGTAATCGATAATTTAATTCCAGAATTATTTTATCCGCCTATAACATGCTAGCAACCCTAGATTAGATACTTACAGAAGTATTTCCCTATAGGATAGATACCTCGATTTAGAGCCAGATTTTATTACTTGACAATGACAAGGTACACTGCCCTAAAGTTGAGTGATCAGAGCGTAGTTTTCACAGTATTGTTGACACTTATCACGTATGTGGACATATACATTTTATGTATATTTTAAGTAACAATGGCGCATGATAACTGATCTTATCAATTACATGTGTGTGCATATCCTAACATGGGTTATATTGTATGTGTCCAACATTAGACCTTATGAATTGTGATATAGAAAATTATGCGTATGACTTATATCTACAATGCAAAATAGTTGCACAAATATGTGGTAAGCGTGAGATACATATATTTATGTCATAATCTAAATGTGATTTATGCAGATGTTGGGTCACATGAAAAATAAGCATGTACACGTAGAATGCAAAACATTATTCCCAACCATATAACACCACGCGATCAAGACAGTCTCTTTCCTGAGTGGGTAATACGTCACTACTTATGCAAACACACAAGTTTTGGTATCCTATAGAAAGTTATTAATGTTTCTATATATGGGCTTTGGCCACAGGTAAAAATAAAGGATTCCATAGCTTGATATACTTCCCATAACTTAAAGTTACAATACGTATGAAGCGTATGACTAGTTCCTTTAATAGGCGTCCTTATGCCCTAACTGTGAAACATAAGTGGCGCTTTCTTGGATTCACTGGGTGAATATGATCCTCCTAAATGCAAGATCTAAATGAAGCATAAAATTAAAGTGAATGTCTCAATTCCATTTCCAATTTCTAAATTTATATTCAATATGCATCTAAAAACTTTTAATTTTAATTTTATGAAAGGATAAATTAAAAAGTAAGATCTCCAGCGGAGTCGCCACTATAAGCAGACGTCTTTAAAATCAGGACACGTGTAAAGCGCACTAGGACTTTTATTGAAAATGGTTTAAATAATCGATGAAGTCTCTATTCGGATCAGCTCTAACCGGGAAAATAGGCATGGCTGAACCGGGCGAGGCCACTATAAAAAAAGAGACATTTTGTGTGCATGATAAATCACTTACTAACTTAGCAATTGGAATTAAAACATGTATTCAGATATACCTAATTCATTTTTATTTATGCACAGTGCTCATACAAAAGAAGAAAATTAAATTAATTTACAATATTACAACCATTTTTCACTTCAACCTTCCCTAGGGGATACATTTGATAAAAAAAATGTGGGAATTAGGGGTACAACCACCTAATTTACATGAAACATCTATGTGCTATGACAGTTGTGATATTGAAAATTAAATAAAGTTAAATCACCATATGACCTAACTAAACAGCCGCAAAACTGGGAACAGTTAATCACCCATAAACATAACAATTCCAAAATTCAGTCAATTTTGGAGTTTCACTTTCATACAAAGTAGAAAGATGGCAAATTGAGTTTTGATTAAAGAAGACTTGTTTGGCTCAATTTACATGCATTACATGCAAAGGTGGTAGGTTATCCCGAGATATATGGATATCTTGTTCTTGCGGTTCTTAACATGTATTTTAGGTATACATAAAAAAATATGAACTATATAATTCTTGAACAAAAAAAGGTTGAACCCCAAATCCAAAAGAGAAAATAAGGTTATCTCAGGTTCGTATTTAACTCTATTAAACCATATTGGGGCCCAATTTAAATCTTTTGCATTAGAAGTCGAAAGAGTTTATCTCAAATTCAATATGTAAGTTAAAATTATTAGACATGCGAATTAGGAACTTTAATATGACACTTTGATCAAAACTATATCAAAATATCACTATTTACCTTATTGATTTAAGAAAAGATAAAAATTAAATTTATGTTTTAAAATTTTCCCAAGATATGAAAATAAATCATATGGCTAATTATGAGTCATACCACTTATTTTATACCCCAATGGGATCTCTAGATTAGCTTTGAGACCTCGAAAACTAATTGGTTGGAAAGAAATATAATAGAAAAGAAGAAGGAATAATATTCAAATTAATCAAATATAAGCAAACTTAGAATAAAAATAAAATAAAAGAATAAAGTGGGTCTAGATTCTTTAGGATTACCTTAATAAAGAGAGCTTTGGATTGCTTGAAAATCAAAATTGTAGACTATTTATCAACAAAATGCCAAAAACAACTATTTTTAAGAGGGTTTGGGTGTTTATTTTGATAGAGTTCCTTTTGTGCGTCAAAATTTAAACGGTTTGAAAGTAAAATGAGGATCCTATTTAGAGATTTCTAAACCTTCAAAGTTGAGCCATACAGCCCAAAGATGAGTCGTGCAGCTTAACTCTTAAATGAGAAAAAATCAGGCTAAATTGGGAAGAAAAGGAGGCTGGACAAGAGTTGAGCCATGTGGCTCAACCCTTAAATAGGGAGAAAAGTTAGTTTGGGTGGCTTTCAGGTCAACTAGGAAGCTTTTTGTGTTAAACCAGAGTTTGGTCATACGACCCAAGGTTCAACTCCAATTTATGAGTTGGGCAGTACGGCCCAACCTTGATTTAGGCTGCACTTTATGACAAACTGGTTGGAAAACAAGAAAATCAATTTTTTAGCCGGTTATTGGGTTTTTCAATTGATTTTTGGGGTTTTTGGCCTATTTTAAATTGATTTGAGTTTGTTAAAGTTTTTCTTGAGCTATTTAATGATTTTTCTTACATTAATAGACCGATTTGGGTTGATTATGTGGCTAAAGATGGGTCACACTGCTCATTTCCTTGTTTTAGGGTTTTTAGGGTCGGTTTTCTAACTTGCATTCTCTCAAAGGTCAAGGAGTTATTTTTGATTCTCAAGCAACCTAGAACCAATGATAACATGTAAAGAAAGGCAATACATTGACATTATTAGAACCGGGTGACTCATCCTCACACTAGATCAACAAAAAATAATATAAGAAGGAAGTATGTTTCTGATATATCTAAAAATTCACTTTAGCGAGATAAAATAGATAAGTCTAATATATGCCTATACTTTTTTCTATACATTTGTAACTATTGTTCTTATTTACGAATAATATTTTATACAAGAATACTTCAAGTATGAATATCAAGTGCAAAATATAATCATATGTTAACTTCTACCTAGAAAGATAATTTATTGTTCTTTGATAGATAGATAAATATAAACAATGCATCCATTCAGTATAGTTACATGAAAAAATATTGATTCAAAAGTATAAAAACCATATATAAAGTAAATAGTCCCAAAATGCTAAAAATAACACTTAACATAGGTGACACGTCAAAAGCAGACCAATGTATAGTTATTAATTGTTATGTACAGAAATCAAACTACCTCAATGAGGCCTTAGATTTGTCAAAGAAATAAATGATAAATTCATTTTCAAAACTTAAAAGGTTTAAACTATTCTATCAGGGACTTCTAATAACATAATGGAAAATCTCTTAATAATCAATATTCTTGGCCTACAATAAGGTAATACTACAAAAAATCAATTATTTAGTGGGAAAATATTTCGCCATTAAAAGTGATGTATTCGCCACTAATTGGTTTTAGTGGCGAAATTATTTTTATCAAAATTTTGCCATACAGAATGAGACACTAAAGTTTTTGTAGCGAAAATATTTTTCGCCATTAAAATGCATAGTTTGTGGCAAAACTGTTTGCCAAACAAAAAAATTTTTTTAGTGGCGAAATTTTCGCCACTAAAACAAAAAAAAAGTTGACAACAAAACTAATGTATCTTTTATGGTAGAATGTCCGCACAAATCATCATGAGTCTTTTCTAGAAACTTTGTCGGCACTCGCCTATTTTTTAGAAATTTCTTCCCAGAAGGTCACCCATCCTTCGCGACTAAAGATACTACATTCTTTGACAAAAAAAATTGACGACAAAACTAATGTATTTTTTATGGTCGACTGTCCGCACAGACTATCATGAGTCTTTTCAAAAAGCTTTGCCGTCACTTGTCTGTATTTTTGGAAATTTCTTCCCAAGACGTCACCCATTCTGGAATTGCTCCAAGTTAAGTACGTCTAATTTTAGAGTTCTCCCAAATAGGTTACCATAAAGAAGATGCATTTTAATTGTGTAGATAGTACCTATCAAATCTCTTAAACTTTTTCTCAGTTGTATTGTCTCATACCAATACAGTCTCAAAATCACTAAACTTTCTGCACATATTATTTTTATTCCTTTTATTTTATGAAAACATATTATTTTGACATAAATATATAAGTTTAGTATAATTTAAATTATATAAAAAAATAAATTTAATGTTATAAACATACAAAAAATGATTTCTAAAGTTTAAGTGTAACTCTTTTTAAAAAAAAAATGTAATTAATAAGTAAAAAATAAAAATAAATAATACTTAAAATTAATTTTTTTTCTCTTTTTAGTGGCGAAAGAGAAAATTCTCGCCACTAAACTGAAGCTTTATTGGCGAAAAGTAAAATTCGCCACAAAAATGTATGCTTTTGTGGCAAAAAATAAAATTCGCCACTAATACGCCTGCCTTTTGTGGCGCAACTTGAATGTCGCCACTAAAACATATGCTTTTGTGCAAAGAATAAAATTCGCCACTAATGTCAGTCTTTTGTGACAAATTATCATTTCCCCACAAATATTTACTTTGTGTAGCAAATTTTGTTCCGCTATTAATTTTTCGCCACTAAAAATTACTTCTTTTATAGTGTAACTACATCGTACTTGGGAAAAAAGAGAATCTAAATATAAGTCATGATAGAACTTTATAAAGGTATTATTTTATCACAATTAGAAACTCTTCCTTCCTATTAAATAAATAAGAATTTTAATATTAATTAGTTAGGAGATAAAAAGAAATCATAAGCTTTATTTAGGTATAGAATATATTCAATTCTATGATTTTATACTGTCTTATTACTCTATTAGTGACTTAAGTGTGAGAGTATTTTTATTTTGCAGACACACTATCTCATTAATTGGAATGAATTTTTTTACAAATTTAGATGAAATAGAGAACAAAAAAAAATTGATGTATTTAACAGAATTCTATGAGTTCTTTCTACTATTAAAAAAAAAACATCAATAAATAATTACAAAATAAATTAGGAGAAATTATATAAAATAGTCATGATTAGAAATAATTTATAAAATAGCTTTGTTTAATCTTATTAAATGGAATTCAATTTTTCCAAAATTTTAAAAATATTATAATCATCTTTTTGTCATATATACTCCTTTTCTCTCCCTTCTAGTCTTCTTTTATCATGTGCCACTTATTTCTTTCTATGTTTCTCTTATTTTATCAAGTTTCACTCCTTCTCTCATCTATTATTTTCTCTCTTCTTATACATTTAGTTTTTTTATTTTTTTATTTATTTTTATATTTATTTATTTTTTATTATGTGGTTTTAAAAAGCATTCAACATTTTTATTTTCATTTTGAAATAAGATCCATATTCATATATATATATATATATATATATATATATA
>CAOJCR016173100.1:0-10492 GCA_948330485.1 Euphorbia neoarborescens
ATAGTGGATTTGACTCACAAGAGAAGGTACTTTAGGGACTGGACGTAGGTACTGAAGGTAAGTACCGAACCAGTATAAAAATCACGGTGTCTCCTTATTTTTCATGCTTTACCATATTACTGAATATTTCATTAAAATACCATACTAAGTTTCTCCCCTCTCTCATACTGAAGAATTCAATCATGTACTGAGCTCAGTATCAACGTCAGTATTTCAGTACCTTGTTCTCAATTCCTTTAATTTCTCTTCAGGCTTTATATTTTTAAACACCCAATTCACCCCTCTCTTGTGTTTTTTGGCCTATCTGGGATCCTATATTTGGTATTAGAGCTTAACTCTGTATACAGATCTCACAATCTCAGAGACACGATCAGATGGCTAACAACGTCAGACATCTCCTTGGTAACGAAACCACTCAAATCCTTCCTGAAGGATTATCTATTACCAGAACTTCGTTGTTTTTTTGTTCTAATTACACCTTTTGGAAAAATCGGATGAAGAATTTCATTCAAGCCACTAATATGAGAGCTTGGTTGGTAATAATGCATGACCTACATGTTTCGATGAAATTGTTAGAGTCTGGAGAAACAGTACCAAAACCTGATGATGAGCTCACTGAGTTCGATCTAAGGAACCTTCAGACTAACTCCATGGCTATCAACATCCTCCATTGCGAGTTAGACATAAATGAATACAACAAGATCTCAGGATGTGAAACTGCTCAGGAGATCTGGAGAAAATTGGAGGTTACTTATGAATGCAACACAAAAGTCAAAGAATATAAAATCAATCAACACATACATCAATATGAGTTGTTTGAGATGGTGGAAAGTGAGAAGGTTGCTGAGATGAATGATAGATTCACTAATATAGTGAATGAGCTGAAAAGACTTGGGAAGGTGATATCTGAAGAGGAGCATGTGAAGAAAGTCCTCAGAAGCCTCCCCAATAGCTGACAAGCCAAGAAGACAGCTATTGAAGAAGTACATGATCTAGCAAATACAAATACAATGATGTCATGGGTTTTCTGATGACTAATAAAAGCACTATGAAGGCATTCGATCTTAAAGATAAACCAGAGGACAAGAGATAAAAATCCGTCGTGCTGAGGGTGGATAGTACTTAGCCTGAATCCTCCTCAGATGATCAAGATGTGGCAATGATCATAAGAAAATTGAGGAAAATGCTCAGAAAGGAAGGAAAGTTTCAAAAGCGGAACTTCAAGAAGGGTGATCAGTACAAAAAGGAATCCTCCTCGTCAAAGCCCATCACTTGCTTGAATGTCACCAGTCAGGAGGACATATCAGATCCAGTTGCCCAAAGCTGATAAAAGAGAATAAAGAAAGAAGAAAGGCAATGAAGATAATCTGGAGTGACAATGATGAATCATCAAAAGATGAATAGGCTAAGGAGGTAGCCAATGTTTGTTTCATGGCTAAAGATGCTGATAGTGACTCAGAGTCTGAGCTGCATACTGGAGAAACCAGTACTTCACGGGATATTGAGATAACTGATTCTCCCCTATCTATTGACGAACTTTCTGAGTCTGTCTATGAGATACATGAGTGTCTCGAAGTAGTTATGAACAAAATAAAATTGCTAAAGAGACAATGTACTGAACTTGAAAATACTAACTCCATATTGAGGCTAGAAGTCAGATTACTACTGGAGAATAAATCATTAGAGGATAGCTCATTAAATCAATTAAGATTACATACTGATGAGTTATTATAGAGTAATTAACTTTTGATGATAAAATTGAATCGGTAGCAAAAAGTACTCATATTCAGTATGCCCAGAAACCCAATAAGGGGTAGAGGAAAAGCTATGTTAGGCCCTCCAACAAACGGCCCAATAGGCATACTGAGTGTGACTACTGTCTGAGGCCTGGTCATACCTCTAGAGTGTGCAGAATAAGGAATGGCCAGACTACTGAGAAGTTAGTCTGGAGACCTAAAGCTAACCCTTCAGGACCCAAGTTAGTTTGGGTACCTAAAAACAAGTGATTCTTTGCAGGTGAGCCTGAGATGCGTTGAGAAGTTTACAATGTGGTACATAGACAGCGCATGCTCAAGGCATATGATAGGTGATGGAAGTCAGTTCATCACCTATACTGAGAAGAGAAATGGAACGGTCAACTTCGAAGACCACCAGAAAAGGAAGATACTTGGACATGGTGCCATTGGAACAATCCCAGCTATTGAGAACGTCTCCCTGGTCTCAGGTTTGAAGTATAACTTACTGAGTGTGTCTCAATTGTGTGATAAATGTTATAAGGTTTTGTTTGAGTAACATGGATGTACTATTACTAATTCTGAGACTGAAAAAATGATTTTATTTTCCCCCCGTACTGAAAATATTTTCATGATTGATTTGAGAAAAAAGTTCTCAAAGAATTTCTATTCAGTATCCACTGAAGAAAACTCTTGGATATGATGTAGAAGATTAGGATATGCTAGCATGAACTTACTCTCTAAGATTGCCAAGACGCAATTGGTTGAGGGATTACCTTGTATTAAATTTGATAAAGATCACTTATGTGATGCTTGTCAATCAGGTAAACAGACAAGAAAATCCTTCAAAAGTAAAAATGTGGTATCTACTGAAAGACCACTTGAACTTTTACACTTAGATCTTTTTGGTCCAGTTCAACCAACGAGCTTGGGTAAAAAGAAATACGGATTAGCTGTAGTAGATGATTTTTCTCGTTTTACTTGGGTACTATTTCTCAGTAGCAAAGATGATTCTTTTGAACATTTTTCAATTCTTTGAAATCGTATTGAGACTGAGAAAAATTTAAAAAAATTTCATATCAGAAGTGACAATGGGAAGAAATTTAAAAACCAATTCATTAAAGAATTTTATAACAATAAGGGAATAAATCATAACTTCTCAGCTCATAGAATACCCCAACAAAATGGGTTTGTTGAAAGGAAGAATAGGACCCTTGTTGAAATGCCAGAATCATGCTTAGGAAAAATAATCTTTCAAAATATTTTTAGGGTGAGGCTGTCAATACAGCCTGTTACATTCTCAATAGGGCTTTCATTAAACACATATTGAAGAAAACAACCTATGAGCTTTGAAAAGGTAAAAAACCTAGAATTGGATACTTTAAAACTTTTGGATTTAAATGCTTTATCTTGAATACTAAGGAAAATCTTGGAATGTTTGACTCCAAGTCTGATAAAGGGATTTTCCTTGGATACTCAACATCCAGTAAAGCTTATAGAGTTTTTAACAAAAGAACCTCACTAGTAGAAGAATCAGTACATGTATAGTTCGACGAAACT
This sequence comes from Euphorbia neoarborescens, assembly GCA_948330485.1. Lineage (NCBI taxonomy): Eukaryota > Viridiplantae > Streptophyta > Magnoliopsida > Malpighiales > Euphorbiaceae > Euphorbia > Euphorbia neoarborescens. Next base: position 3,294 of record CAOJCR016173100.1, read on the forward strand.
AACCATTTTATGCAGAAAAGAATTGAGGCAGATAATGCTGATGAGAACCTAAGGGTTAATAGTACTCAAAGCCTTACTGAGAAGACTACAGGAGCTTAGTACGGTAATGAACCAAGATTAGACATCAGTCATCATGCTGAGAATAACTCAGTAGACCCAGTACCCAATACTAGTAGTGAAGTTATGGATACTGAAACTCAGTTCAATAATCTTCATCTAACCAAGACTGCAGGAACCTCTCAGTAGACAGGTGACATTGTTGGAACCCAAGAGGAAGATGACAATACTGGATTCTCAAGAGAAATAAGATACCACAAAAGTCATCTTCCTGAGAACATCATTGATCGAGCTGCGAACCGTATAATAACCAGGGCCCAGCTGAATAGATATTTTGAAAATATTGCATTTGTATCAATACTGGAGCCTAAGACTTTAAGGATGTTGAACATGATGAGTACTAGATGATATCCACGAAAGAAGAGCTAGATCAGTTCAAGGGGAACAAAGTATGGGAGCTAGTACCCAGACCCAGAGGCAAATCTATAATTGGAACAAAGTGGGTCTTTAAGAACAAGCTTGATGATTCAGGTAACATAGTTAGAAACAAAGCCAGACTGGTGGCTCAAGGATATAATCAACAAGAGGGTATTGATTATGGTGAAAACTTTTCCTAGTAGTTAGGTTAGAAGCTATTAGAATCATGTGTGCTTTTGCTAGCCTCATGGATTTTAAGCTGTTTCATATGGATGTTAAAAGTACCTTTCTCAATAGATTCATTGAGGAAGAAGTTTTTGTTAAATAGCCTCATGGCTTTGAGAATCATCAGTATCCTGACCATGTGTTTAAACTTAGAAAAGCCCTCTATGGTCTGAAACAGACACTACATTCCTGGTATGAGAGACTGATAAGTTTTCTGATTTCTAAGGATTTCAGTGGAGGCAAAGCTAATACTACCCTTTTCATAAAGAAGAAATCTCAGCATATACTGCTTGTTCAAATATATGTTGATGATATTATCTTTGGCAGTACTGCTGAACTTTTGTGCAAAGAGTTCAGTTACTCGATTCAAGCTGAGTTTGAAATGTCTGTAATGGGAGAATTAAACTTTCTCCTTGGATTACAAATCAAGCAAAGAAGAAATGACATATTCATTAATCAGTCCAAGTATACCCAAGAAATACTGAAGAAATTCGGTATGGACAACTGTAAGTCAATTACAACTCCTATGAGCTCAAATACAGTACTGAGTGAGGATAAGTCTGGACAATCAGTTGATCCTAAACTATATCGTGGTATGATTAGATCTCTACTGTACTTAACTGCCCATAGCCTGATATTCATGTTTCAGTTTGTTATTGTGCGCGTTTTCAATCAAATCCAAAGGAATCACATCTAACAGCTGTAAAGCGAATATTAAGGTATTTGCATAGTTCAATAGATGCAGGGTTGTGATATCCAATCAACTCAGACATCAAGCTGATGGGGTATACTAACACGGACTATGGGGGAGATAGACTGGAAAGAAAGAGTACATCAGGTTGATGACACTTTCTTGGAGAATGCTTAGTGTCATGGTTCAGTAAGAAGCAGGCCTCGGTAGCCCTCTCAACTACTGAAGCTAAATACATTGCTACTGGAAGCTACGTGCCTCAACTCCTATGGATTAAGCAACAGTTCGAAGATTTTGGAATCAGATAAGAAGCTATTGAAGTTAAATATGACAACAAGAGTGCAATAAATCTGTCCAAAAATCCAGTTCGACACAATCGAATGAAGTATGTCAGTATCAGACATTACTTTATCAGAGATCATGTTCAGAAGGGAGATATCAAGCTTATCTTTGTCCCTACTGAAGATCAGCTGGCTGACATATTCACAAAGGCACTGAGCAAAGACAAGTTCAATACTCTCAGAGAGGCCATTGGGATAACCAACCCTCTTTAGTAACAGTACTCCCTCTATCCCTGTTATTTATTTTAATGTCTGTATTTTTTTTTTGAAATGCCACTTATTGGAATGACACATATGCATCATTGATGGGTGTCGAATCCACCAAAAATACAATTTATAACTCTCTTGTATCTTGGCACAAAATAAATTCTGTAGCAAGGGCAAACGAGGTCGAACTCTAGAGAGCCAACTACGGTTTCTTATCAATTATGAACAGACAAATAAAACAATAAAATTAAATGGGGTTTGGAGATTATGAATTAAAACCTAAACTATCAAACTAAAACAAACAATAAGAATAAAAATAAACGAATCTAACAATTGATGGAAAACACCTCACCTAAGGTAGTCTTAGGATTCAGAAATTGGTGACTGTTCATAGACAGAGAGCGTATCATTGACTTATTACAGACTAGTTCTAGCCCTAGGCTTCGTGCTTCGGACTAACTTTTCCTATAGTAGTTCTGCTTAGCACGGCTCAAACAGAACCCTAATTAATGAATAACCCTTCCTTAGTGGCTTAAAGTTCAATTCATTAACAGCATTTATGTGAGAAAAGCCTAGTCTAAACTAACCGAGTTCTTAGCGACTCCTAATTCAAGTTTAAGTTCCTATATCATAGCGAGTTTGATCACAAGTCCAGATTACAAATCTATTCCTATGAAACTGTAATTATCATGCAATCAATATTAGTTGATCAGGCTAAAACAACTACATAATAAATTTATAGGAGGATATTCAACTCCCTTTCAACAAGATATAGAAAAGCATGCAATAATCAATAATGAAATAAGTAGAATGATCTCACAGTCAATCCGAATCCGTTAACTCCCTTAGGCAAAGCTAGGAGTTTAGTTACACATAATGTAAAATAAAAGCTCTAAACAATTGTTGAATCTCATTGATGAAAATAATAAAAAGAATGAAAGAATGGAAGAACGATGGAGTTACAGGAGAAAGTTGCTGTAGAATGGTGGCTCCCTACCCTAATTGAGTTTTTTCCAGCTATATATATGTTCCTTAATGAAATATGAGCATCTCAAAACAAACGGAACTCAATTCGGATAAGAATTGCAAAAGTTAGAGCCATTTCAGTAAAACAGGCCGATTTTGGGCATACAGGTGCACTCGGGCGAGTACGATGGTGTACTCACCGAGAACCCCTTTATTTTTGCTTATTTCTATCGTTTTTCCTTGTACTCGGCTGAGTACGATGGTGTACTCGGCCGAGTACACCTGCTGATATCATTTGGACAGCTTAATCACTTTATCTTCTTTTAGCCATAACTTCTTCGTCCGATATCCGATTGACTTGATCTTAGATCCTTTGGAAAGCTTAAAGAATTATATTCAACTTTGTCTCTAATAAATATATCCAAAATCGGAATCCATCCGCTTAAAAAATGGTCTAAAGATCTGAACTTCTTCTCATTCCATAATCGGATTTCAATGTCGTTTCCTTCTCGAAATCAACTCGGTTTTCACTCCTTTCTTCGTAACTTCAAATCTATAAGCCAAAAACAAGCAAAAAACAATAAAACGTCCTAAAATATGTCAATCAAAACCAATTAATGTCATGAAAATAGGACCAAAATAAGCAATTTATGCTAGTTAACAATCATCATTACTGATTTCAAATAGGTAACATTTCCTGAGAGAAATCTTAAATGCTTATATAGCTGACATGACTCTTTGGGTGCCTCAAATGGCTATATGTCATTTTAGATTCAAATTCCAGGGGTATTTCATCTTTTCCAGATTGAAATCCCCTATATATAGTTCTTCTCAAAATCCTTTTCCCACTTCCTGTTCTACCATCTCTCTAAATTAAGCTCTCCTTCAAAACCCTAGATCTCTTCTCTTATCTTTACTACCATGGGAAAACGCAAGAGCACTCAAACTCTAAATGATCTTGTTCTCCCTGTATCAAGGAATCCTTACCCAAATATTCGTTCTTGCTCTGTTCTTAAACCAAGAACATTCGAGTATTTATATATTTCTGTAACTGAGCCCTACAAAACTTGGATTCACCGTCAACAATGGCAATTGTTCTTCAACATTTAGTCTCCTAACTTCGAGGATCTTATTCTCGAGTTCCATGGTAATATGATCACTGATAATATCCAAAAGAATTGCTTCCACACTATGGTTCCAAGAACAAAGTTAATCATCAATCCCGTAGTCTTGGTCGATATCCTAGAAACTGCGAATAAAGGAACCATTCTCAGAAAGCTTAGGGATGAGAAAAAGGTCAAACATTTTGACTTGAACTACTTGGTGCCAGAAGGGCTAACTGGAGAAATAATAGCTACTCATCTGCCTAGAGGAAAGGTTAGCCCATTTTATCACCGCTCAGTATATTGTACCCAAGCTATTCAGCAAGAACTCGGTATCTTATTTTGAGCTCTGTATCATTTGGCATTTATTGGAAAATAAGCCTCTAAATCTTCCTGTCCTACTCATTAATCAGATGATGCAGCCTAAGCATTTTCTACCTTATGGTTGCCTAATTACTGAGAACCTTAAGTACTTCTCAATCGAACCTTCAGAAGAGATGGTGCCACTGCCTCCCTCTGTCATGGATGAGAAGATACTAAACTCTTTAGAGTTTGGAAAATCCTATGAAAAGAAGGAGAAGGAAGCCCCCCTACCAAGCTTCACAAACCCAATGAAAAATCATCTCACAAAGCTAAAGGGGTAACCTTTAAGCTTCCTGCAAAGAAGCCCAAGTCTCCAATAGCCAGTAAGCTACCTGCTGTTGAAACTGATTCCTCTGATACTGAGACAGAAGATGAAGAGTTAGCTGCTCTGCTAAGACATGTTAAGAGGCATCCAGAAGGATCTCCATCTTCTAATATTGATCTAACCCCTCTTCATCAAGCTCCTATTAAGCAGTTCTTCCATCCATCTCCTGCTTTTCCTGGTATTGAGAGCGGCCCTTCAGAAAATAATCCTTCCATTGATAATCTATCAACTCTCATCTTCAATGAACAGACTGAAAATCCTGAGTCTACTAAAGTTATCAAAATTGAAGATGCTATTGACAACACTACTGATAGTCAACCTCAGGACGAAACTGAAAAAGGTACTGAAGACCTCCCTCCTTTGGTAGGTACTGAACAAAATACTACTCCCCAATCTACATCTGGACATGAGGTTCCATCTCTTAACCTAAGTTCAGTCCCTTCTTAACAAAATGTAGTACCTTTTGACATAGAGTTTCCCAATAAATTGGATCAATGGATTCTCCACATGTCCATTTTGGAAATTTGGATGTAAGTATGTAAAATAGGAGGGTAATCTATTTGTGTAATGTTTAGTATTTGTAGCAAAGTTGTTCTAACTTTTCTTCCCTCCCTCATCTATACCATAATATGAGAATCGCCTTTATGCATACTTTTTTGGCCATTGACTGAAAGCATTACTTTTATTGGACAGAACTTGTCACTATAAGTTCTTTTGTCAGAAGGTTGCGCCTTCTATGAAAATTGGACTCAAACATGTTCCAAAAATCCACTAATTGCTTTTTGTTGTAAGTATTAGGATTTGCATTGTTTGACTCCATTGTCTGATATTAAGAATTATACAATGGTTCTTTCTCTTCTATTCAGATTGGCAACACCACGTAAAATAGTAAATTAATCAAGACCTTAAACTGTCAGCACACATCATACACCAGTGTATTCAAATTTGTAAAACATAGGTGAAGTAAATTATTACTCAATTACTAGTACGCGAATAATATGAAACAAGAAAGTTATTAATTATGGGTCTCAGGATTAACGTTTGTATGCAGTAGATTCCTTCAGTTAAGAAGCTCAATGTAACCAATCGAAAATTCGAGTTTGAATAAAATTACACAGCAACACATACTGAAATTTTCAGAATTGAAGATTTGATCTTCACTACGTTTCATGACTTTGAGTTGAGGACAGATCAAATTTTCTTTAATCAAAAGCATAAAACCAAAATAATCAATTCGGACTTGTGAGTGAAATAACCATATGAGAATTAAGGGGGAAAAAAGAAAATGGTAGCAATAGGGATATTAACTCAGCAATACTCATGACGAACAGCGTATCAATATCCAGAAGAAATTCACAAAACTCAAAAGAGAATGGGGAGGAAGAAGCTGTTACCTGTGATCGCACTCTCTCTTCTTCGGTCCCGAACCACAAATCGCAAATCGTCGGACCGCCTCAATCGCAGCTACCGGCCTCCTCTTCTCTTTGTGAATTTCTTTTCCAATTTTCCAACTCCCGTCAATGACCAAAACCAGCCGCCTCTCTCTGTCTGCGATCCCTCTGATATTTTTTTTTGAATTGTGATTTTTCAATTACGGAACCTCCCCTCTAGTCACTGACAGTCTAAATTGAAGAGCTCTTCCAATCCTCGCCGACCACGTCTTCGAAGAAGACTCTTCCTCTTTATATGATTTATCCGAAAATCCCTCAACAAATCACAAATGATTTCTTATCCCGAGAGAAAAATCAGCACCAAATCGAATCCTCAAACCCCAACCAAAACAAAGTCCCTCTCTTCCGTGATAATTTCAAATAAGGAGAGCTTTATCTTGTTTCTATCTCTCACCAAATAACAAACGACCCCATTCCACTGTGTTGTCATTTTTATTTTTTTTATTTTGTTAACATCCAAACCACGTCTCTCTTTTGGGTTTTCAATTGTTTCTAATTAACAACATTTCTTTTTCTTTTTGTAACGGAGTTAAGTGAATATAATTTTGTTTATTAAAGATAAAAAAGTGGTTAATGTTATAGATATTTATAGAATTGTTTTAGTTATTATATTAATGATGAATTAGTTTAATATCTGCACAATCCATGGTTTATTTCAATATTTTTATTATTTAGTATATAAAATTATTATTATTATTATTATTTATTTTAAAAAAATATTAAGAGATTGGTATGACTTAAATAAATTTGAAAATAAATATTTAGATTTAGGTTGAGAAGAGAATGATAAATTTTAGGTTAAAAAATAGGATATTTTATAATATAAAAAATTATTTATATTTTATAATAAAATTTTAAGAAATAATGTGAAAATGACATATAAGCAGGTAGAGCATTCCGTTTAAGTATATTATTATTATTATTGTTATTATTATTTATCTAAAAAATAAAAAAATATTAACAGATTTGTATGATTTGAATAAATTTAGTATGTATCGAAGAAATTTGAAAACAAATATTCAAATTTATGATGAGAAGAGATAATAATAATTT
>CAOJCR016175649.1:0-13200 GCA_948330485.1 Euphorbia neoarborescens
GAAGAACCAAAAGGAATGTCTCCACTTCTCTCAATTGGCAACCTATTTATAGCAAGAAAAGGTTAAGAGAAGGTTGACATCCACATCCTACATGGCACTCATCTGGCCGTACAAAAGTAATCCTAGCACTAAAGGATCATCCCATCCATAAAAATAAAATACCTAATCAACTAAAAGCAAGTTGTTCAAATTGTTCCATTAAAATATTAACAAAAGAAATGATTATGGTACAAGTGGCCCATATCCTAATAGCTTTGGTGATGGCTGTAACATCAGCCTCCTTCCTTTTCCTGCTACCTGCTCCTTCCTTTTCCTCAGATTTTCCCGCCATGTCTTCTAGTCCTTCCTCGGCAACCTCTTCATCCCATCCAAGTCTAATTTCCTGTACGCAGTATTCCTGCAGAAGAGAAAGTCTTAAATAAGATGAAGATTTGAAGTATCTCAAGGCAATTTGTCCTGATTATTTGATTCATTTGGTACTAATTTTCATGGTCTAAATTGCCCATACCACCAATTAATTTTGACCAGTCGAATTAAATTTTACCGCCTCAAAATAATTGCGCAAACCATTAATTAAATCTATACATTATATTTTAATTTTCAGTTTTACCGTTCGATAAATTGATCAATTAATTTAATTAAATATGCCAATTTATATAATTAGATTTTAATTAAAATACAATTAATTCCAATTGTACATAAACTAATTAAATTCCATTCATAATAAATTAATGAATTAAAATTATATGTAATTTATTCAATTAAATCATTCACTATGTGAGGGCGGTCAGCTTGCACCAGTGGTTAGAGCGCCGCATAAGACCCTAAAGGTCCGGGGTTCGATCCCTGTTGACCTAAAAAAACAACTTATAAAAAAAATCATTCACTATGTGTAATACATTTAATAAACTATTAATTAATTACCACATATAAATTTATTAATTATTAATTAAATATTCTAGATTTAATTTATTAATTAAATAAAATATGATTTCTGCAATCCATATTTATTTAATTAATTGATTAAAACTCATAGATCAACTAATATGAAGCCAGAAGCTCAATGTGTAAGATCCTATGTGACTATCTATATATTGTTTGTAGGAACAAGCCTCACAGACTATTAAATGGGTTCTAGCAAACGCATAATAGCCCATAATCAAGACAGTTCATAGTATCTCTAGTAGCCAGCGGCTGACCGTTGCTGCCTGCTGGCCCGCCAGCCAGCGGTGGCATGCGATCCTATCACCAAAAATATTTTTTTAATAAAATCCAACAAATCACGAAATCATCAATAAAAAAATTTCATACTACGCAAATTAAATAAACAACCTAATCTTGCATAGTATGCATAAAAACTAAAAATCTAAATTGTAAAAAAAATCAAAAACTCCAATCCTAAAAGAAACCCTGAATCTGACAATTAATTTTACCGAATCTACCAATTAAGTTCCTAGATCCATAATTAACAATTTCAGATCTACCGAAATTAATTCTAGATCTTCCAAAATCAATTTCAGATCTGTTCCAAACTACTATAGATTTAATTAAATCTCCCTAATTCAACCATAACCACGACCCTGATACTACAATTGGGGACCAAATGCAGTCCCAAAATTCATCAAGCGCAGCAGAAGGGTTTTAAAGTTTTCGAATCCAATCCCCATAGTAACCGATTTGGTAGATTTGAGGGATCTAATTAATTAACTATCTATTTGGAACTACATTAGGGTTTACGGAAGAAATAAATAGAAGATTTGAGAACATACAATTTATCTCTTTCGAGATGCCACTGAATCCTTTCGATTTAGATAAAGAGTAATGCATGAGCTTCTCTAGGCAGCAGATCCGTGCTAGCGGGGTCGAGTTTGAATCTACGGGGTTCGTGAAATCTCAAGAAAGAATGGAAGAAGAAAAATCTCCATGTGTTTCTCTTTGTGAAAAACGCAGGTCACATCCAACCGTATGAATAACCTAATTTTCTTCCATCTTATTCATTGTCTAATTGCACTACTGAAACTCTAGCTAAGTCAATTGCAAAAAATGCTTAACCCACTAGTTTTAGGCCCAAATAATTTTGACTGGTCCAATTAAATTTCATCGCTTCAAAATAATTTCGCAAACCATTAATCAAATCTATGCATTATATTTTAATTCTCAATTTCACCATTCAGTAAATTGATCAATTAATTGAACTATGAATTAATTTCATTAAGTATGTCAATCTGTATAATTAATTAATGGTTTGCAAAATTATTTTGAGGAGGTGGAATCTAATTAGACTGATCAAAATCAATTGGGCATAAAACTAGTGGGTTTTGCATTTTTTTTGCAATTGACCTTGCTAGGGTTTCAGTAGTCTAATTAGATAATGAATACGAAGGAACAAAATTAGGTCATTCATACGGCTGGATGTGACCTGCATTTTTCATAGAGAGAAACACGAAGAGATTTTTCTTCTTCCTTGAGATTTTGCGAACCCCGTAGATTCAAGCTTGACCCCGCTAATACGGATCTGTCGCTTAGAGGAGCTCGTGCATTGCTATTTGGCTAAATCGAAAGGATTCAGTGGCATCTCAAAAGAGGTAAATTGTAAGTTCCCGGATCTTCTATTTATTTCTTCCATAAACCCTAATTTAGTTCCAAATAAATAGTGAATTAATTAGATCCCTCAGATCTACCAAATCGATTCCCATGATGATTGGATTTGTAAATTTTAAAATCCTCTGCATTTGATGAATTTTCGAGCCGCATTTGATCCCCAACAGTGGTATCAGAGCCGTAGTTATGATTGACTCTAAGAGATTTAATTAAATCTATTATAGTCGTATCAGAGTCATGGTTACGATTGAATCTGAGAGATTTAATTAAACCTATAGTAATTTAAAATCGATCCGAAATTAATTTTGAAAGATCTAGAATTAATTTCGGCAGATATGAAATTGTTAATTATGGATCTAGGAACTTAATTGATAGATACGGTAAAATTAATTGTCAGATTTAAGGTTTCATTTAGGATTGGGTTTTTTTATATTTTTTTCCTAATTTAGATTTTCAATTTTTATGCATGTTATGCTAGATTAGGTTATTTATTTAATTTTGCGTAGTATGTAATTTTCTAGTTGATGATTTCTGTTTGTCTATGATATATTGGATTTTATTAAAAAAATATTTTTGGTGGCTGGATCGCGGGCCGGCTCAGGCTAGCCGCCAACTGCGGTTGAGAGCGAGCAACCTTTTTACGAAAGTGGGACTTCCGAAAAGAAAATATTTTATTTCGAGGAAAATGTAATAAAAATGAAAACATTTCCTAAGTGGATGCAATAACCCTCTCCGAAACACCTTTTCCCTTAGAAGCGACCTTAAGGTTTCCGGAGGAAGGATATCTCGAACAAATACACATATGAATACGGGCTTAAGAGTTTTAATTTGAAAATTGAAGTTGAATGATGAACACATTTTAGAAGAGAAATTCTAACTCGAATCTCTCAAAAACGATGTTTGGAGTCGTCACCCAGTTCTAAGCTCTACTGGGAATTAAATCATGGTATCGCTCAGATCCTAAGTTTGAATCCAAAACCCTGATCTAGAGATCGGGTTCAGACAAGACATCTACTCATCCTTTTTCAAAAGAATTTTAGGAAATCGATAACATTTCGAAAAATAAAGTATTTATATTTGCGAAAGAAATCCTAAGTTGATTTTAGATCTCGAATTTAAGTGATAGAACAAGCAATAAGGAAGGCAGTAAAAACACATCAATTACAGACCAATCACGCAAGCTACGCTATAGGATACATTGAGTCGGGGAGGGGGATATACAACATGCATCTATAACAGGCATAATAATTTTGAAATTTAAACACGTAGCATATAAGCATACTGGAAATGGACATGTGAAAGAACAAAGCGAAATGATAGCTCGGGGTCATTTATTTAGGGGCACATTTGATCTGACTCGGTTAGTCAGACTAAATGGTTTGGTCTAAAGGATGGTCTCGCGACGGCCCGAAAACATTTTTGGCTCGATTTCGAAAGGGTTGTGGTGATTTATTGTTTTAGAAAACATTTGACTCCATTTTAGTTGAGAGACATGCAAATTTTATTAGTTGGAAATCTGGGTAATAACTCCCTTCATTGATCGATTTTAGCAGCCCTAAACCCGACTTCTAAATACGGTTTTCTAGATGTAAACATGTATAATACAAAAATTAAATTCTAAGTCGTGCATTCGAATACAAAGCGTGCTAATTTATCGGCACACATCAATTTTTACACATCAAGTAACAAAATGTAAACAAACGAAAATTAAAAAAGGAAAAGGTCAATAAAATGCATGATTTGGCTTGAAAACATCTTTTGTTTGAGTGGAAACCAGAACCGGATCGTATTTGAAGAAAAGCGGTGAAAAACCCAATTTTTATACTCATCAGACCTAGAACACTGTGTGTTATGGAAGAACACGGTGTGTCTTAGGTTCATTTTTCGAGCTGGGTTGACAATAGCACAAACACGGCATGTTGTGCCCTATAACATGGCGTGTTGGGCTGTAACACGGCATGTTCTACAAATTTTCTTCGATTTTATGTTCCAATGCAGTAACACGTCGGCGTGTTCTGGTAACACGACGTGTTGTGCACTGGAACACGGTGTGTTGTCCCAGAACACGGCGTGTTACAGTCTGTTTTAAGTAAAAAAATTTATTCGGGAACCCGAAAACACCCCGAGATTTTTAGGATTCCATATTTAACCATTTTTAGCATTCAGGAGGTGATTTTAACGCAAAAACACACATTTTTAAGCATTTAAACACGAGAAACCAAAACATTCATTTTTAAGTCGGTTTAACTCGTTTAGCTCGTTTTAACCCAATTTAACACCCAAACTTACCCATAAACTCTCCATTCTAGCAAAAGTACATAAAGAAGTCCAGATGAGTAATAAAAGAGCCGTTTTTAGTTACATGTTACCCATTTTGTCAAAGCATTTTCATTTCCTCGAACAAAGTCTAGTTTTCAGTTTTATGTTACATTTTACATGTTAAACACAAAACCCAGCTTTCTAAACATGCACAACAGGAACTAAATGAAATAAAAATGGGATTTTGAGGCTCAGTGGTTACCCAAATGTCGTGTATCCTTGAGTTTGAGAGTAGGAGATCCCTGTGCTTTGTCCACTATTACCGAGACAAAACCCAAACCAAACACATTTTTTTGTGTGAGTAATGTCAGAAATTCTTAAAGCAAGGAGACTTATCAACTAAGTTCCTTACTTTTAGAGTGTGTTTTTATAGCTAGAAAGTGAGAGTAAGAGAAAAAGATTAGAGGAGGTGATGGATGTTGGTGAGAGAAGGATGAAACTTGAGAGAAGAGTTCAAGATCAAGTTATCTAAGTGAGAAGGTGTTGTTAGAGTTGAAGGATGAGAGAAGAAGAACTAGAGATCATAAAGGAGAAGGGAAGAGTTGCTAGAAAAATCAAAGGAGAACGAGTTAGAGATGAAGAGAAGTTAGAAGATATGAGAGAAGAAGAGAGAGCACTTGGAAAATAAGTTGTTTTTTTTGTAAGTTGTGTTGTGTGTTGAGAGATGAAGTCCAGAAAATGAGGGGTTTTGTTGCTGTCTTTAACAAAAATGGGATTTTTATTTTTATTTGGTTAAAAAATAAGATTGTATTCTGATTTTTGGGTGGGAAAAAGCTGTTTGAGTTGGGCTTTTGGGCTAGGAGAGGAATATGGGCCTATGGTTTGGGTTTGGGCCCAAATAAGCCTTGAACCCACGCACATAAGCTCGATTTTGGATCAAAAAATTCACTTGGTAATCACTTAATTCGGGTCTTTATCACGCGGACCTCAGAGTTCTCGGATTAATTCTCATGAATACATTGGCATAAAAAGTGTCAGTAATTATCGATTTACATCATTGCCTCGGGAAAAATCTTATGCTTACAGTTTGCCCTTATGTGACTTAATGCAGGAACACGATTATGAGCGTGGGGAATACTTACCTTAATGTGGAGCGGTCGAGGCTTGATCTACTGGGGAATCGCTTGTTGGTGTCATGAACCATGAAGTCTGCTGAGGACTCTGGTTTTGTTGAGTCATAGGTTTTCAGAGATTTGAGCAACCTGCTAGTGTGCTCTTGAAGATTCCTGCCCCTAGGCTTACTTTCAAGCAAGTATGAGTGTGATGATGTGATGTTTTAATGCTTTCATCACTTAATCGATTATTTTAGAACCAAAAATTTTTCCCCTTCGATTATTTTGGAAGACGCCATCTTTCAGGGAGAGGATTGAGTTTCGAGATTAAGTCATTTAGAGAGAGGACTGAGTTTTGGGAGACACAATCTTTCAGAGATAGGATTGAGTCACGAGATTAAGTCATTCAGAGAGAGGACTAGATTTTAGAAGACGCAATCTTTCAAGAACAGGTTTGAGTTTCAACATTAAGTCATTCAGAGAGAGGATAGAGTTTTGGAAGACGCAGTCTTTCAAGGAGAGGATTGGACTTTGGAACAAAGAGATTCAATCATTCAGAGAGAGGATTGAATTTTTGGAAGACACAATCTTTCAAGGAGAGGATTGGACTTTGAAATTGAGAGGTTCAATCACCCAGAGAGAGGATTGAGTTTTGGAAGGCACAATCCTTCAGGGAGAGGATTGAGTTTTGAAATGGAGAGGTTCAATAATTCAGAGGAGGATTGAATTTTGGATGGCACAATCTTTCAGGGAGAGGATTGAGCTTTGAAATAAAGAGATTCAATCATTCAGAGAGAGGATTGAATTTTGGAAGACACAATCTTTCAAGGAGAGGATTGGACTTTGAAATAATGAGATTCAATCATTCATAGAGAGGATTGAATTTTGGAAGACGTAATCTTTCAAGGAGAGGATTGGATTTCAGTATGACACGAGCTCCTTAATGAACACCTGAACGGTGTAGCTATTTCTCATTTCTTGATCGATAGATTCTGAAACAAAAAATTTTGCCCCTTTGATCAAGAAATGAAAATTTGTTACCGAGATGCATGTGGATGTATATTTGATGTGTTCTTGATGCATGTATGAATGTATGCATGTTGATATATATACATGCAAAATATTCAAGGATACTATTAAGCTGGGAGGAGATGATGCTTGGTTCCTCTACTGGGAAGTATCTAGTATCTGCTGGGGAGGTAAAATCATTTGTCCAGGCATTTGTAGCTCTATCAGGGTGATACATGATGGTTCACTGGAGATTGTGCCTCTTGATTTTATCGAAGGACTATTGTCTCGGGCCCTAGCCAGACTAGATAGTTTTCTAATAACTCTATGTGAAAGAATATACAAACTTGAGATGCTTTGACGTGTTTCAGGTTAACTGTATTGAGACCTTTTGAGTAAGATGTGAGCATGCATAACATTACGATACGGTGAATATAAGTGCAACGGGAAATAGGAAAGTGACTTCGAACTTGACTATCGCTCTCTCTTATTTTGGTTAGCCTTTCCGATTTTGTGCCCTCGAAAATAGGCTGAATAGCTAGCTGTTTTACGGTCCGGTGTATTTACCCTTAAAGTGTCATGTGCCACCTGTCGGTTGGGTTAGCTTCTTTGAATAACAAGTGGTAAGAGTCATGTTGGTGACGTACTTTGGCCAAGAATAAAATTGCAATGGTTTAGGGGTCATACGGATGACATGTCCCTTGGGTTAGTTAGCAGAATCAAGTGGTCTTGGGGGTCATATAGATGGCATGCCCCTAGGCTAGAAGCGAGACGGAACAGTCTTTAAGGGTTACATAGATGATATTCCCCTCGATTGAAGATGAGATGAATGATTTTTAGGGGACGCATGAACAACATGGCCCTGGTTGAGATAGAATAAATGGCTTTAGGAGTCATGTAAACGACATGCCCCCCGGGTTTATGGTAAGAGAAAGAATTTTAGAAGATATGTAAATGACATGCTTCTAAACTTTAGGGTGGAAGAAAGGATTTTAGAGGTTATGTAGATGACATGCCTCTCAGGATGTACAAGCATTGAAACACTTGATTTGAGACAAATGTATTTCAAAACCTTTAATGCAAGCTTAAATGCATAATCATTAAATGGATGGTTCTCATTCATTTATCATGGCATTCATGTAATATTTCAAGTACACAACTCTACATCAATGAGTTTAATCTAAACCTCGAACAAGGAAAATGGCAAATATCGATTGACTCATCCTCCATCGTCAAACGTCCTTTACGATTTTCCATCTGACATGTCTCACCTTACCTTATTTTGTTTTTTTTTAATGGGTAAGACATTCCCTTGGCTCAATAGCCCTTTCTCCAAAAGTTGGGTTTAGATAGGCACGGGTGGATTCTTATGAACTTGTTTGTAAGTGTTGAGGCTCTACTAAGGCACTTTTTCAAAGTCAATTTAATGATCATAATGGCTTGACAATATAGGGAATGTCGGGTGACATGAACTTTATCATCGAGAGCTCCGTCAAGGTAGAGGGTCAGTTGTTCATGCTTGACCTTTTTGGATTTGTATTGCCCCCACTAACAATCATTCTCTGTCAGGTATAGGGCTCGAATGTTTTCCCAACTTAGGATGTTTGAAGAGTGTATAGGCTCAAGGGTTTAACTTTTAAGCTCGGTGGTTTTGATTCTTTGTTATGGTCCGAAGGTTTTCAGATATGTATTGCTCATAAATAGATCTGCTTATGAATGTCGCACCTTTCAAGCATGTGATTTGAAGGGCTCCTTGGCTTCCTTGTGGATCATGGTTTTCAAAAAGGTTAGTCTAGTATGACTTTACTAGGTTTAAGGTGTCACAATCATCAATTCGCCCGAGTGAGTTAAAGATTGATCTTGGATTCGGCGCTCCACACTTTCCGTATGTCTTCTTAGATGTTGGAGGAATCACTTACCCTTTTATTATCTTTTATTCTCTCTTTTCCTTAGAAGTTAAGTCAAGCGATCGATGTGCCAGTTTGACTCACTCAAAGCTTCGAGATTATTCTTATGCAATGATGCATTGTGGATATGAATATATTAAATGAATGTTTAAGTGAATGCATAGACTCATCCGGGAACAATTCATGTAAGTAAACAAAAGATAAAACTTTTGCATTAATGCCTTTGAAAGTTATATAATTCAAATCAAGCCTTGGGAATGCTTCACACAAAAAGAAAAGAAGAACAACTTCATCATTGACACCAATGTCTTCCACTATACCTTTTTTGTTGAGATACTTTGGCTAAACCGAACCATTCAAGATAGAGTGTAGTAATTTTCAAGGTCATTATGCATGTTTCCTGTGACACTCATATTCATTGCATCTAATGTCATGTAATGCATCGTGTCATTCAGAGGGATAACTGTAAGTAAAGATTTCATTTATAACGATAAAAGATGAAACATCCCACCACACATTGTTCATGAAAATGTTATAGAAAACAAATTCAAAAGGAAAATGATTCCCTACAAGTAAGGAGCCTTTACAAAGTAAAGGTGATGCATCTGAGGTGCTTTGGGGCTTTGGTGACCTAAATAACCCCATAACTCCTTGCCATCCATTCACTGTATCACACTGGTCTATCCCCCAAAACTTGATAGCGGGTTTGTTTGGACATTAGGCTTCAACGAAGGTTCTTGAATTTTCCCATCCTTGACCAGCTGCCAGATAGCAGTTCTTATCTTGTAACAGTTATCAGTGTGGTGTCCTACCGCTACGTGATATGCACAAAATCTATCCTTATCGTCTTTTGCAGGTGCCTCGTACGACCTTATGCTCTGTAAGAGTCCCACCTTTTTGCTCTTGTCAAATATACGGCTCATTGGTTCCACGTAAGGAGATACTATTTTCTACACATTCTGCATATTTTGGGGCTGTTGCTCCTGAGCAATTGTAGCGACTTAAGGAGTCTTAGTGTCCTGAAGCGGTTTATTCTTGGTTCCAGAAGTTGTAGCATAATCATCCCACCGCCCGGGCTGATAAGTCTTTTTATGATTGGATCCATCCCCACTCTCTGCCTTTTTGGCTTCCATCTGCCGTTAAATTTTCTTGGCCTTCTTGTAAACATCCTCAAACGTTTCATAGTCTTCTAATTCCATCTTCTCTTTGTAGGTAGGTAGAGCTCCATCAATGAGCTTTACAATCAGCTCATCACTGCTCAGCTTCTTCCCCAATAGGACTTGGGTGGCTATCCACCATTTGTAGTACTTCTGGAAAGCTTCATTAGGCTTCTGCCTGACAGCCTCTAGGCCTTGCAAGGTGGTTTTGGTCTTCGTGTTATAACTATAATGTTCCACAAAAGCACTGGATAGAGCCTCCTAGTTTGATCTGACCTCACTTGACTGTACACTCAGCCACTTTGCTGCCGCTCCCTCTAAAGTGCATAGAAAGAGACTAGCCATTTGACCGAAGGTGAGAACCTGCATCCTCATCACATTGTAGTAGTTTTCAACATGAACCTTTAGCGGGCCTGTCCCCTTATATGGAGGAAGGGTAGGCATCCTAAAATTTGGAGGGAGTAGTTCTGGCTTTGCCTCCTCAGCCTCTTTCATTACGGAGCCACTAAGGCTCACAGCCTACGCCATTTCCTTGAACTTTAAGAAGAAGGCTTCCATCTCTTGATACTTCTCAGTCAACCTCCTTTCAGCTTCTGTCTCAATCGCTGTAGGAGCTTGCCCCGATTGCCGATCAGTCTCAATACCTCCAGCCATTGCTTCTTCAGCCCCCTGACCAGTTGCGTGCCCAACAGTATGTACTGGTTATTTCCCATAAGATCTATTGCTAACTCGTCATTGTTTGGAACCCTGCTGCTTTCAGTCGGATCTCCCATTTCAGCTGAAGCCAAAACTGCTCCGTCAATTTTTGGATCAACCCTTGCCAACCGCTTTGCACTTCTCCTCCAAGCCGTGGTATTCTAGTAGTCATTGGTCACAAAACAGATGGAAAACTTAGAGAATTACAAGGTTACATGAGTGTATGTATGCATGGATAATGGATGAATGGCTCGATATATGAAGGTGTATGTGAAAGATATGAATAATCGTATGAGCAAACATTATAAGATGGCTGTATCACAAAGGGTTAGTGTATACCATTCAAATGTGTATGTTGTGCAAAAAGTATATGCACGTGTCTACAAGTGGGATACATATTCCTTGGTATTGATGCAAATGCAACATGCAAAGTCGAATAATTAATTGTTAGTTGTTAGCATATGAATGTATGAAATGGTCATATGTGTCTTAATGATTTGCCCCACCGTAGGAGAAATCTAACGAAGGCTGAAATCTAAGTTATACTGACTTATGAATGCATGATACGGCTTCAATACAATAGTGGAATCGATCCACAGAAGCGTGGTAGACTCATGTGAAGTATGATAATAAAACGTGTAGCGAGTATGCTGACTGGCATTGGTATATTCAATGCCCCCAGACACATAAGGTTAGAGGGCATGGCATACGGAGCCATGAGACGAATGATGTCATATAATGCAATTTTCTATATTATATCTAGTGTTAGACACAATACGAGGAGTGACCTAACTTGCATTGTGAAGGAAGATGCATGGAATGGCATAGTCAGATGACGTATGATGTGGTATAGGGATGTATGCATGGCATAGCATATAGGCATGTAGATGGTAAGGCATACAGTGTGACATATATCATGGCATACTATGTGAATGATGTATGGCAACATGGATTATACATGGCAAGACATGGCATACTATGTGAATGGTGTATGGCGACACAGATTATGTATAGTAAGGCATGGCATATATCATGGCATAGTATGTGAACGGTGTATGGCAACACGAATTATGCATGGTAAGGCATGGCATATATCATGGCATACTATGTGAATGGTGTATGGCAACATGGATTATGCATGGCGAGGTATGACAAATCATGGCATACTAAGTGAATTGTGTATGGAAATACAGAGTATGCATGGCAAGGCATGGCATACTAAGTGAACGATGTATGGCAACACGGATTATGCATGGCAAGGCATGGCATATCATGGCATACTAAGTGAATTGTTATGTTATCATGAGGTGGTGCATGACGTGGTACCTCGGTAGTGATGTCATGCCCTTTTATGATGTGTTGCTTATATGGCACCGCACGATGGATGTGACACCCGGTTCGGGTAGGTCCTAATAAACTATAGTCGTGATGCTTGATGCTTGGACATGGTGTAGACTAGTGAGGATGTAACAATGACTCATGTCATGAGACACGGACAAAAGATGCACGTGGCTGCATACGAAATATGGGTTAGCGTGGCATACGATGTGCATGTGCTAAATCATGGCATGATTAGCTTGGATGAATCCATTCACAATCATATACAAGAGCAAATAGCACACAAAGCGGAAATTTTCAGCCTTATATCTCCATGTGTATAAATTCTCTAACCATTTCTAGGTGGGATTCTCCTTTTGATCAATGGGAGATGACAAGAGTTGAAACTATATACATTTTATTTTGCATTTTTAGAAACCTAGGGGAAATTTCTACGACTTCTATATGCTAGGAAGTCAAAGTCTGGATAGTAAAGGAGGGTTCCATGGAAATATATACCATCTATCACTCCCCAAATAGGTTCGAACGAGTAGATTACGGTATGAGGCTATCAGTGGTAACTTAATAGGTGTCCTTGTGAGCAATTAGTGGGCACATAGTAACACTTTGTTGAGAAACAGAGGTAGGTATGGTGGTCTTAGGGTGGTGAGGTGCAAAGTGTGTCTACTGAAATGCAAATGCATAAAGATAAAGATCCACTTAAGTAGATGCGCAAATGATAATACTTCGTTTTGAAAAATATTGTCGATTTCTTCAAAGTCTTTTGAAAAAGTCTTTCAAAGGCTTGTCAAAATTTCCTTTTCAAAATTCTAAAGTTTGAAAAAAAACTTTTGTAAAAGAAAGTTTGAAAAGAAAAAGTATTCCCCAGCGGAGTCGCCACTGTGAGTGAGCGACCTTTTTGCTGAAGCGAGACTTCCAAAAATAAAATTAAGTTTTGAAAAAGGGATAAGCCTCTTTGGACTTATGGAAAATGGGATTAAAGAAAAGTGGGCCTTTAAGCCATTAAAGATTACTCCTGTCGGAATGCCTTTTGCATAAGAAGCGAGATAAGGCTCTCGTGAAGAATTTCCTTAATTTAGAATCGCGTGTGAATGTGGGCTTAAGGCCTTATTTTGATTTAAA